>JAGFPH010002443.1:128233-142740 GCA_018207615.1 Philaenus spumarius | reverse complement strand
TTTTTTTTTTTACCATCTCCATTTATTTGAAGAGCCTACTGCCTATATTAAAGTATTGCTACTTTTGGAATTGTTTTAATCATTCAGAGGTTAAAGAATTCTAAAATTGGAGAGGCATATTAACAACATAATAGCATACTAGACAAAAGTAATACATTTCTATGTTTAATAGATAATAAAAAATACTTTGCATATTACAGTTAGTTCTGTAGTACGAAATACTTAATACCATTGGTACGCCTAAGTTTTTAACAAAGTTTAGTAAAAAAAAAATTACGAGTTTAAGAAACGCTAACAGACCACCTCTTCACTGTAAGTTAGGATTCTACAAGACATAAAATAAAACCATTAAAACTAACACTGTCAATTTATAAAACAAGCGTGCGAAGATTTTGTTTTCTTTCATTCTAGTACAACATAATTTTAAAATAATAGATTTTCCCAGGTTTATTAGTAACAGGCATTAAATGACTGTAAAGTAAATGGTCATAGCGAAATGTTTTTAAGTCGTTAAAATAGCTGGTAAATTACTCATTTTTGTGAATTTTTACTATAAATAAACACTTGTATTAATTTATAAAATCTAGGCAGCCCAAACTATACCTATAGAGTCAAACCGGTATGTTGTTTTAAAATACTGTCATTTTTAGTAATGTGTTTATTGAATAATGAAATATTATTGATAGGTATAAAAGTCACACCAATCTCACTACCATTTAGTATTGGGAAAGCTGAAGTAAATTATTAAATAAAGCAAACTCAAAATAAATTCGAATATTTACAAATAAAATTTAATGAAACATTATTTATAAAGTCAGATTTTTTATCGATATGTTTATAAAATAATAACTTAGTGACGCGAAGTAGTATAAGTTTCTAAGTACGCTGTAATTTATTATGGAATAGATTGGTTAACAACGCCACTCACTATGTTGTTCCAACTGTATTACAGTTTAATTATTTACCTGTAATTGCTTGATCTACGAAAAACCACACTGATTCGACAATTGCGAGTAGACATTGTATTGCAGTTTTGTGGTTTGCAATTCTCGTTGTTTTATTTTCACATGTTGATTTAAAACAATATCGAGAATTTTATTAATTCAATACATAGACAATATTAAGTTTAACTGAAGAATTTACATTTTTTTATTTTACGTATCAATACATGTACATATATAATTAAGTTCTCTACATACCGCCTACAGAATGTTAACCGGTTTTTAATAGATTTAAAACAAAGAATAAGTCAAAGCTATAAACTTTAATGGAAATAAGCTTTACCAAGTGCGTCATCGCTGCTTCAAATAGAGGAAATTGTTGTCACGTACTCGTCTTTTAGCATTAAAGGATATTACTTCTGACAAAGAACTGATTATTTTATACTCGGAATATGCATTTATCGCATTATAGAGGAATTGGCAATATACTATAATCTTGATTTCACTATCAGGTCTACTGCAGTAAATTTTAGATATATTTGTTGATGTGTACATGCTATAACATATCGCAAACCGTCAAACATCGAGTGCTAATCGCGAAAGCCCTAGAGACGTTCATACAAACAAATGCATCTGCATTGCGCTGCAGCAACAAAATAAATTTGCTATCTACTCTTTAACATTGGTAATTATTGGTTTTATGCTAATTTGAAAAGAGCTGACAAATTATAAATATAGTTTTATTTATGTAGATTTATCAAAACTAAAGAATTATACTAATGTGTTTACGTTCATTCGGGGTGTCCCACGAAGAGGTTTAAACGTTTGATTTTGTATAACTTGCCCATTAATGCATTGATCTTTTTGAAATTTTACACACCCCACAATAGAGGCTTTAAAAATGTTCTGTGAAAATGATCGCATTACAACACTTGCAGAAAGTTCGATTCATTAATGGGCAAGCTATACAAAATCAAACGTTTAAACCTCTTCGTGGGACACCCGGTATATTGAAATGTGTATTACATCAGAACTAAATAATTGTAAAATGTTTATTTTATTAACTTGATTGCTCCATATATGATACAATGTTGTATGAAATCCACCCAGTTACTTTACTTAGATTTTAATGATTAATAAAAAAGGTATTGTTAAATTACTTTAATATCTTGAGCTAAAAGAAAATAGTAGTATTTTTTTTAAATGTTACACATTATAAAATGATTAATACAATCACTTTAAATTCTTCTTTTTATACGATATCCCTTTTCCAACATTTTAATTTTATAATCAACAGAGACACTTTATTTGACACTATGAATAGAGAACAGTACTGATGCCAAGAATAATATTAGATCGTTAAATTTTCACAAAAGGAAACATTGGGTACTGTACCTTTTATTCTCGCTAAAAACAAGTTCTTGTTTTATAAGTGTCTCACTTATATTGATTACCACGAGTTGTAACTTCGCTTACACTTATTATAATTCCAAAAGAGTAAAATGGTTGTTAACATCAACTAGAAATACAAAGTAAAGTTCTCACAGTATAATGATTAAAACAGACTAATCAAAATCTTCTACTTGCTAGATTTATGAACTCGCTTTATATTGTTGCAAATAATTTTGCAAATAACAATGTAGTTTTCCAAATCGCCATGGATGGTTTTACTAATTTCTACAAAACATTGTTTTTCCTACATCTCTGATTCCCTTCTGCATCGTTTAAAATGTCATCCCAGTTTGTGCACTAGTGGTTATGTGGTTATACATTGAGATAAATAAATAGGCTATATTTATGAAAGATTGAGCTTATATTTAAATCTCAGCAATGTGTATATTCAGCCACTTGGACTTAGTGAGAGCGGCGTTTTCTTCCTCTCTCCATCACATACTATTAGTCTGCCGCAGCGGGCAGACAAAGGTTAATTGCAAACGCGGCGAATAACCGCTCTTGCATAAACTGGCCTAAGAAGAATTTAAATGTTATTTATTTTTGCCATTATCTTCAATTTAGATTTTTTTTTTTTTTTTTTTTTTTATATACTATAGGGCTTTATTGATAAGCTATATTTTAAGCTTGTGATAAATTAGTCTGCTGAATAATGGTATTCGGCCAAGAATATTTTTATTTTCTAATGGAAATTCCTTCTGAAAAAATCAGTCACCCACACTTAATTATTGAATGTAATAAGTTGTATGTTGCAAAAAATAATATATTTCCATTGTAAACCTCACTATGTCAACCATTGCCTAATATTTAATATATTTACAGATTATGTTTTGATATTTATTGAATTTAAATTTGTTGGAAATCATAATAGATTATAGAAATAATAGACGTTATCAAAAAAAAAAAAAAAATAATTTGGGTTTTATTCAACATTTTTTAAATGTAATTTCCTTAATGTGTCATCGTTTATACATCCATTGGTTAAGTCAAAATAGTAATCACAATAAACTAACTTCAATATCATCATATTTATTTTACTTACCTTATTTAGGGAAACAGGTAATTTCACATCCATTCAACGTTCAAAGTAGACTGCCATTATTAGTAGTTATTTCAAGTTTCATATATTACATACAAGGAATCGAATGTCTTCAAAAACTACAACATAAACAGTAGATTTTTTTTTCGTATGGTTACCGGTATTATACAAACAAATCTCTTTTCTTATTTAAACTTGCATTAACAATTTAAATAAATGACAACTATAATATTTGAAAAATTTTGCAAACATTCAATATTGGATTTTTATAGAGGAGTAAAAAGCCTCCCGTCCACTGCGACCCACTAGAATCTATTGTGTTAAGAAACAATAGACCAATTTTTTTAGTTAGCTAATGGTAAAAAATGTAATATGTCAAACTAAAACCTGTAAGGTTATGATTTTGATTTGAGCGACTTTATCCTGTAAGGTTTATATTTTTGTGGGGGCTCCACCAGATTCGATTTACGAATCAATCTATGCTTGGCTTGAGAGGTCTGACTCACAACTAATTGGTTGAAATAACTTCAGAGACGTTAATAGTTTGTATTAAATGTATAATTGATAATAAGATATTCTACATGACATATGATTAATTTAATGACTACACCTTTTCTACATTAATAACATTTAAAAAAAATTTTCAATTGAATTTATTTAAAAAAAAACTTGAATTAACTTGATACTTAATTATTGAAATTTGTTCTTAAGAAATGTACAAATTATTTAATATACAATTTCTTAATGTTTAATTTCTCAAATCGTCTCTTCCTCTAAACTTTACTTCATAATAAGTTGCTGAATCTACTAAACTAATTTTACCAGGATATTTTGATAATTATTACTAGTGGACCGGGCAATGCTTCGCTATTGCTTGATTTACCTAACCTAAAATTATATTCAGTTTTTGATCCAAATCAGTTGTTGATCAAAATCAGCTGTTGATCAAAATCAGCTGTTTTAAGCTTTTCATACGAACAGCTGTTTTTTGTGCCCCTGATAAAATCAAAAGAAATCTTTCTTCTTCTTCCTTAAGATTGACCTTCCATAAGATTAACATGGCAACTTTGAGGGCCACTGGGGCGAAGCCCTTAACATACATTGAGCTCATTTTAAGGGAAGCACAACTTCAGAGTGAGCTCTGTAAAATGACACCAAAAACATCAAAATCGGTTAAAAACTCTAGGAGGAGTTCTACTCACAAAATAACCCCTAGCAAATTAATTATGTAATAGATAGATTCATAATCTATAATGTTGTTAAGGGAGACTGTACTATTCAATTACTATGCAGCCTCCTTAATATTTAATATATATAACTTATCCTTTATTAAAATAGGCTAACAACTATACATTGTATAAAATATTTGAATTTAAAAGTTTGATAGTTAATAAGTTGACATAATTCCTTACTTTAAAACCTTATCCTAAACAGCAGTTTCTAACCCTTTTAATTGAATCGGAATCTCCTTTCAATTGCTTATTAGGTATTATTAAATCCTTGGCAACTAATTCTCTATAAAGAAGACCCGACCAAATTCTTAGTTATTGTTGCTCTAAAGCTATGAATTTATTTTATTACATTTATATTATTCCATTTACAATTTGTTTATGATTTTATTTTAATTATCTGGATATGATTTTGATTTTATTTAAATTTGCTTAACCTCGAGATCTGTCTTAACATAAATTGAAATTTTTTAATTTACTTACATGTATCTGTGATTCCCCTTTCACACACTTTTAAACTGATACTATATATTTTATTGATTATTTTATTTAACACTTTATTGATATTAATTTATCTATATTCGCACATTCACTGAACACTATTTATCCACTGGTTCCTGCGATGCCTTTTGAAATTGGTGATTGATTTTAAACTGATTGATGATTTTCACTTAGTGAGATCGACTTGATGATTGACTCTTATTTGATGATTGATTTTAAATGATTTTTGTATTTTAAGGTAAAATGTACTTAGTCTTTTTATAGCGAGTTTTAGGTTGAAATATACATTGTGGTGTGAAGCGGGATTGTAGGTCTTGCCCGTTCAAAAGATGTTAGAAGAAGACCCCGCTTTTCTCGCTCTTGCCCTACTCCTGCTACAGCGTCTTTTTGAAAAACCGTTTGTCATTGGCTAAAGATTTTTCACTCAGCTCCCTATTGGACTTTAATTTTTCTAAAAATTTGTCTATCTGTAAATTCTTGTAAAAGCATTCTCATGATATTCTGCATTGTTCGCTAAAGCTATGTAAAATGCAATATGATTATTTTCACTTGTTTCAGAGCAAGTTGTTCTAATGCTGCTGACTTGATTAAAATGTCTGGGAACGTAACCTAATAGTTTACACGTGTGTTACTAGTATCAGCTGTAATCTTTTAACTGTTTCCAGAGCAAAGATTTCTTCTTAACTAACTTAGGCCTACTTTGAATCTTAGAATCTTTCTATAATTTTTTTTTTTTTTTAATTATTTAAACTTTTGGAATATTGGTGTCTACCAATATATCCGTTACAAACCATATAATATTAAAGAAAACAAAATTAATATATTTGTGTAAGGAGATAAGTATAAATACAGATTAAAATCGTTAATTTGGTACTCAATGTTTGAATAATGCACAAAATATGTTTACAAACTATCAGATAGCTAACATTTTCAAATATATCTTTGCTAATGGAAACACAATTATAATAATAGAATTCAATACAAACAAATTTGCTAAATAATAATATGAAAAAATGTTATGTTTATAATCTGACCTATTCTATCCGCAATGCATCTTATGTATGCAAACAATAAAGCTACTAAAATTTTAGATTAAGCGAAACCAAAGAAGTCGGCATTCAGATTATTAGTGAATGAATCTGATCTATCCATTTAGGCAAAACGGTAATGTCAAATTTAATAACAAACTAAATGGAAAAAGTTGGAAAAGTTTCGGTAAAGTTCGATTAATGACTGATAATGAAATTTCAAATAAAACTATTTCTTTAACCTTTGTCTTCCATATGATAATATTTCCTTTAGCCTTTCACACCGTCTTTAGATTTGTTTTAATAACCAAGCAACAATTCGTCATTATGAAGTCTTTAAATATTTGCAACTCAGTCTTTACTGGAAGGCCTCATCTCTGGAATGCCTTTTTTTTTTTTTTTTTTTTTTTTTTTTGACGGCAGACCTCAAAAATATATTTTTAAACGTTATAAATATCCTGTTAACTTTTCAGAAAACATAGTTATATCAAATACCTTCAGTAAATACTATTAATCGAATTTTATAATTTCACTAGAAGTATTCATTTCAAAACAATATTTATGACACATAGGGCCTACTTTATATTTAGAATGGCATATAGTATGCAGTGTTTCGTGTGAGGAAAACCGAACCAGGAATTTTGTAATTTTTAAACTATTTGTGTTAATACAGATTTTGAAATGGTTATAACAATTAGCAAACATGTTAAATATCAATCGTAAAGCGAAAGATCCTTACAAGGCAAGCAAATTTAAGAAATTAGTTCTTCCTATATATAGTACAGTTAAATGAAACTATTATAATATGTTATGTACATTTAAAATAATGACAATGTGTGTATAACACTTAAATGGTTTAAATTAAATGTCTTTGAATCATAGTTGTCAATGAAAAGCAGTTTTTCTCTAAACATCTTGAAAGTAATTATTGTTATAATAGTTGTTACATGACGTTTTAAAGAAAAAAACCTGCATATATAAACAAATTGCTCAATTAGGGTTAGCGTAGTGTTATTGTGGTTCCAGTTTTAGGATAGTTTTAAGTGACAATAAATAGCCGTAGGATTTGTTCTAACAGGTAAAATCCTTTGTTCTTAAAGTGCACAACATCCACACTATTGGGTTAGTGATTTATATAAATAATGTAAAATGTTATTGTTAGTACTATTATTATATTTCACTTTATATAATATTATTTTCAACGGTTTTAAACATTTAAATGATGACAGAAATTTCCCTATTTTATAATCAGATATTATTTTTACTATTTTTTACAATTTCGTTGTCAAAATTCGCAAAGAAAATGATACATAAATTTACTACAGGATCAGATATTATTAAATGGTTTGCAGTATCGTTTTTAGCATAAGAATTACAATGTTAAACGATATGTAATTTATGATTTACAAAATAATAAATGTAGGCAGAGGTTGGTGATAGCCATTTTTACCTTGTTCTTGAAATTATAATCATTAAAATCTAAATAATGGTTGAAGATATCGTTAAACGGGTTTCACCATTGCTTGTATCGATAAATTCCACATGGAAATAATGTGCCATATGGGTATGTATCTATTAAAAAAAAGTTGAGTACAATATGGCGGATCCAAGATGGCGGACAAACATTTCAGATTCGTCACAGAATAGTTTATTTGGTACAGTAATTAATCACATTTAATATGGTTACACTATGTAACCTGTTTAGCAATATAATTAAGCCGATTACAGACTTTCAGGCACTCGGTATATGGAGTTGCATTATTATGTGCACATAAATAGTAACAACTCAAACTAAACAAACATCTGTAATTGATTTATTATCATACGTTTTTATTTGCGATTAACAGAATTGCAAGGTGTAAGTATGTGTTGTTACATTTTCTAACAGTTTGTGTTCTTGTCACACTCTTTGTGAAAATTTCATTTTAACTTCATTTTTATGGAAATATACAATAGTAAGCCATTGTGTTTTTCAATATAGCCCGTGTAAAGTATTTCTGCATTTCCTACATGGTAGGGTTGTATCCTACAGCTTTACTTAATACATCCGCCAATAACCCCCTGGCTCTGATAGTAATCAATTTAATCTAGTGTTGGTTTGTTACATTTAAGTTTAGACTAAACACGGATATTTTGTTTATAACATTAGTAAAATGTACACAATATAATTTAAAATACTATGTTTAACAAATTTAAAATATTTCTTAAACTTGAGTTACAAGGGTAAATCATTTAAAGATAACTTTAAACAACTACCAGCTATCACAATCAATACGTACTTAATTAACAGAAGACAAGAAATTAAAGTAAAATATACTTGTAAAATGTATTTCAAAGAATTCAAAATCCTATTGGTTTACTTCTTGACCATTCTTACTTTACTTTCGAAATATTCTCACACAGTAAATAATTTGTTAGTTTGTTTAAGGGTAATGTTAAATTCGTCTTTGTAAAAAAAAAAATATGTATAGCCACTTTATTATCGTATTGTTAATAGCTTCGTAGAAATATATACATTTTTTTAAACCTTTTGTAAAAGCCAATTGTAAGTAAATATATGTTTCGGTTATATAATGTTATGTAGTTTATTTAACTTATATATTTGTTTTTGCAATTTATGGAAGGTTAATAAATTTAATCTTTGGTAAAATATTAAATAAAATGTGTTACATAATTATTTCAAGTACTGATTGTTGAAATAGAGATTGTTAATGATTCAATTAAAAACAAATTTTATTAAAGAGAATTTACTACAACGAAAAAAAAACTTTTGTATCTTGCATAAATTACGTTTTAAAGAATACTCTTGATTATAATTAAAAGTACATACTTTCCACACTTGTTGGCCGTAATTATAAATACAATTCATAAACAGAAATAAAATTTCAATTACAGAAGTTGTGTAGCTATATAAGTTTCTTAAAATTGTATTATTATATAAGCAATTTATTTGTCCTCTTAGTTTTATAACGACTTTACATAAACTTCTTACTTAAACTTCCTGTTGCATATACAATGCTGTAGTTTTAATAAAAGTTTTATTAAATAATTTTCTAATGTCATACAAATTATATGTTATAAACTGAATTAAACAATGATGGTTTTTAATAATTAGTAATCTAAGTTAGGTATTCACTTTTGGACTTAAATGCAGGATATATGTAACAATATTCAAAAGTAGCAAAAGTTCAACTGAAATCACTTCATTTGGTTTTCAATGTAATAATTTACCATTTTAGTGAATTTTAGTATAAATTAATAAACCTTACCTATATTTAGATAAAATAAAACCTGAACACAAAATCTCACAATAAATACGTTTACTAATCTCAAACGCGTTTCAACGACAATGTCGCCATCCTCAGTGATGCATGGGCTACAGTAACCAAACTATAACTGATCTAACAGTGTGAAAACACACCGTATAAATACCTAACCAGAAGGGGCGTACCCTACAGGGGGGCGTGTCCTAATCCTATGTTAAGGCGGTAACCACCGCCTACCGTTAATCAAATATCTTAACAATAACAATATAACTTAAATAAGATTGCTAAACTAATATTAATATTTAACAAAACATAGCATTATTACATTAATAAAGAATTCTGTAAAGGACCTAATTCATTATTCACAATTATGTTACGGTATTTGTTAATATAAAAAGTTTCCCAAGCGTCCAATGTGTTGGGTTTAGTTTCATTTTTTAACAGTTTAGAATTTTCTATTTTAAAATGATGATTTTCATCTAAACAATGCTTAGCCATAGCAGATTTTTCAGGCCTATTATATTTTTAATGAGAAAAGTGTTCTTTACCTCGTATCTTCATGCTTCTTATGGTTTGACCTATATACTTTTTAGGACACATTTCGCAGTTAATACAGTAAATTCCGGATTTGTCGTGTTCTTGAATTTTGTCTTTAGGATTACCCAACATCTTACCAAGATTATTATCAGCCGTCAAAGCTACATTCAAATTTGCATATTTCGCTAACGATTTTCTAACAACATTACACAATGGTGGGGCAAACGTTGTTTTAACCCATCGTTGTTGGGGCTTGTTGCTCACAAGAGTGCACCTTGATTCCTTGATTTTTTTTAAATTCATTTTTCTTATAATGACTTTACATAAACTTCTTACTTAAACTTCCTGTTGTTTATACACTAATATAGTTTTAATAAAAAGAGGTATAAACATTATTCTAAAACTATTTCTACTGTTAACATTTTTAGTTTGTAAAATAATTGTGTAATGGCATACAAATTATTCGTTATAAATTGTATTACACAACGATCGGATTTATTAATAAATAAAATAAGTTAGCTATTCACTTTTGGAATTAAATCCAGGATATATGAAACAATTTTCCGTAGCAAAAGTTCAACTGAAATTACATCATTTGGTTTACAATGTACTAATTTAACATTGTAATGAATTGTAGTATAAATTAATAAGCCTGTTGATGTACAAACAAGTATTTCCTAAAACCTTTGCTCCTTTCCAATAACTCTAAAAATCATATCTGAAGGCAAGAAGGTATAAGAACTAATGATTCAATCTAATTTATGTTAGCAGGTTTTAAAGTTTTGAACAAAACCCTACATGTTTATCATAATCGAATTACTATGTTGCCTTCTGCTGCCATCCCACCTTTTACGAGTTCACTTAAAATAGTTGAATATCTTCGTGTGCAGTTTACCCACTTACTTTATAAAGCTATTTTCTTAAGAAATCGTATATGACAATTCCAAATAAATTAATTGGATTGTATTATTAAGAAAAGTTAAAATTAATCCCTAAGTAAAGTTACTGTTAAAATATTTAACAGTATATTAGCCTATGCATGATTAGAACTTGACTTACTGTTTTTAGAGTTTGAAATTTTAAGTGTAGTATTTAGTTACTCAATGGGTTCCAAGTTTTCTTATAACATTTTTGCTGAATTAAATAACACAAAAAACTATTTGTACAGTAATTTAAAAGCAATATATTGACTACATATCGTCAATTGTATATAATAATACTAATATCTATTCCAAGGAATTAATGCAGATTATTTGGAGCAATGTTAGTTCAGATGTCAGTTTAAAAAATCATTTAGTGTCAGATTTTTCCAATAACATTAACTTTAAGATTCTCCATGTCAATGATAAAAGTAGGAAATTAAATTCCTTGGAAATGTTAGAAATTAAGAGATTATTTTGTACAGATGCTAGCCTAGTACTTAACGATCAGGTAGAATTTTTGTCCAACTCGCCTCTACTAAACCCATTGTCAACCTTATGACCATACTCACCCCACGCCCCCTTCCACTATCTTTCCTTTTTCTTGGTTGTGAGTAACTGTTCTATGTTTTAAACACGTTTGTTTTCTAATATTCTTCAGTCTGTAAAACTGCCTCGTCAATGCCGTCACGGGCGAAACCTTGGTCGGCAAGACTCAATAAAAAATTGTAGAACTTACAAAAAAATTGTGTTTGTCCTTTAATGTTTAATTAGGTTAAAGATTAAGTAATTTTTAAGTAGATCAAATATTCTAGGATACAGTATTTTTAAAAGGTATCTCAAATGCAGTAACAATTTTCTGTTAAGGCTATTGTTAGATACATTCTGTTATTTACGAAACAAGTTTATAAATGCCTGAAAAGAAATACTTAAATATACTAGTTTCTTCCATTGTATAATATGCAGGTACTTTAATTCTACCTCATTCATATATGTAAGTGGAATCCTGATTTGTTTAATATCTTTAATTGTATTATTTTATATTCATTTCTGTAACTGAACATGTCAAGATTTAATGTACTTCAAAATAAATAAACCAACAATAAGGGGAAACAAATTGAATGTAAGTTAAAGTAACGTAAAATATCAGAATAAAAAAACTATATTAAGAAATTAGGTAACACAATTTGATTTGAAGCATACCGACTCTGAACATTTGCTGTACTTTGATGGCGTACATTCATCAAGTTGGCAATATAGTAACTTCACATATACGCCTTTTCCCAGAATCCATTGAGACAATTTATGTTATAACTATTGAGTTTTTCAGCAGTACCATGGTTTGTAAAGGTTGAATGGATCAGGTTGGATTTGTGTAATGTTCAACTATTTATCACTAAGGTTTGAAAAGGCTGATATTGCGAAGTATTGCTTGAATTGAGACAAGGTTTTTTGTTTATAAAATATATACAATGAAGTTTACTGCGTTCTTTTGCGAAACATATGTTCTGTATTCCAGTTACACTAGTGAACATTGGGCGATAGACAACGTCTTGATTGTATTCTAACTGTTATCAAAGTACAGCTGTTGTATGGTCTTTAATTAAATTTACTACTTGTGTTATACAAATGATGAAACTCAGCATTTTATTTCAAATAATGTAAACAGTGGTAATCATAAAAGCTTTATTGATCCTCAGTCAATACTAATTGTATTGTGCTTTTACTTTATTTATTGACAACTTTATATAATTCTTTAATTAATTTACTATTACTAACCAATGTAAATACAACTCTAAATTGAATTTTATTTTTTAAATATATTACATATTAAATTCAATTATATGCAGACTTAGGCCTACATGATTTAGGAATATCAATAAGCTTCCGTTCAATATTTTGTTTCGTGGTAGAACATTAATAGCTTTATTCAATCTCCAAACTATAATTTCTCTCCCTAATTTCCATTTAACCTTATTTTTGTAATATTAGTTTGTTAAATAACATTTTTGTTTTTGTGCTATATGAAGTTATGAATTTGGCATTACAAAAACACACAATTCCTGACCTTAACAAGTAGACCTTTAAGGTAGTTAGGTAATTCGTTGTTTTAGATTTTTGTTTAATAGCGTTAAAACTAGAATGTTATTTATTACTTCCAAGCAGTTGGGGGAAATCGCTCTATTATTTCCAAATCAATTATTAGATGATCTTGTGAGAAGAAACAGTTTTCACAAAAAAAATTAAACTGTCACTTGTTTATTTGTTAAATTTCAAATGTATACACGTATTTGGAAGTAATTTTATTGTAACACTATATATATGAGTGTTACTATATATTTTAATTAAATAAACTATTAGTTAGTAATAGTGTATTATTTTCACATATAAATTTAAATTAAAAACCATTACATGTATATTATATTTGTGCACATTTAAATTCCTAACAGTTTACCCATAAATAATATTTATAGAATTTAAACCAAACGAAATCTGGATAGATTTGCTACTTAGTCTTGTAATGTAGCAAATTAGGTTTTTGGTTTTGTTTATTAATGCAACCCAAGTTTTGAAATGGATTACCAATAAATTGCTCCAGCCGTAAAGATTGATTAGGCTACATAGATTTAATTCAAGACATGTTAATTGATGATAGTAAATTTAGACTGATTAGCTGCAATAATTTTATTGTTTTTCAATATTATTCCAGATAGACTAATGAAGACGTGGGTGCACCCTATAGTTCAATGATATTCCCAACACCCGTAGTTAGGTTGCAACCTACCGAACTATATTAAAAGTTCCCTATGTAGCAAATTGAATGAAGTAATTTACCTACTGCGACTCAATGTATCCTACTCAAAGAAATATATTTAAAAGCATACAAATTAGTTTTTAATTACAAATGCTAGTTTAAAACTAAAAAAAGACATTAAAAAAATACATTTAAGTATTCCTGCAGGTAAGTACATTGCATAAAGTGCATAATTAGTAATTTACATTTTACCCGTTTTAATAAATTTCACTAAATTTGTAGGCTTACGATTTTTATATAAATTCACTAAACTGTTCATAAAACCTTATCAGAACATAAAATGATTGTAATTTAGTGTTTAAACTTATTTTCCAACTCAGGGCCTGATGAAACAGCTATTAGTTTTAAATTGAGGGATGAAATGTTATATACATGCTATATGGTAAATATGAGTCTGCGTACATAATTCGCTTCAGAGATTTTCCTGCATACAGACGTTAAATTGTATAACGCTGCCATCTCAAACTTGGGTTAATGATGATCAACAAAAGCAAATAACGTACACTTTTGTTTGAACAAACTTCGAAAAAGAGGTTAGACACTTTATATAGAACTTTTAAAGATTTGAATCAAGTTATAAGTTTGAAAAGAAGAAAAGTTTTGGAACGTATGCAGGTAGGTGTAACTATGTGCTATCCCTACCAATGAGTTTATCTAATCTTTTATTAAATATATATAGACACACATAATGTATGTATTATTGTTCTTTTATAAGTATTAGAGTTGTCATATACACAGGCAAATAGTTTACTAACGCACATACTAAAATAATTAAATCA
>JAGFPH010002443.1:85122-104990 GCA_018207615.1 Philaenus spumarius | reverse complement strand
CCCCCCCCCCCCCCCGAACCCCAATAAAAATTTCGAATTTTTTGAAAACCTTTCTTAGTAAGCACCTATAACCCTAGAGGAAGCTACATACCAAATTTCGTTCCAATCCGTTCAGTTGTTTTAGAGAAATCGTGATTTAGTAACTTTAACCACCCAACCCCCCTAAAATTTAGATTTTTTTTAAAAACCTTTGTTTTTGAATATATATATCCCTAGAGGAAGCTACAAACCAAATTTTGTTTCAATCCGTTCTGTTGTTTTAGAGAAATCGGGATTTAGAAACTTTGACCCCCCCCCCCACCCCGAAACCTTCCTAAAATGTTGAATCTTTTGAAAACCTTTCTTAGTGAGCACATATGGCCCTAGAGAAAGCTAGATACCAAATTTCGTTCCAATCCGTTCAGTAGTTTTTGAGAAATCGTGATCAGTGAGTCAGTGGATTTGGCTTTTATATATATATAGATAGATAGATAAAACATATCGAGTTGTCAAACATAGAGATTGTTGACACATCACTTTGAATACAAAATTTATCTTTTAAAGTTTGCAGGAAGATTGTGTGTATACTTTCCCGTTAAGCTTTATTCAAAATTTCCACTTTGCGCTCCAGAATCCAGAATGTATTCATTAATAATAATTATCGTTGGTATGATTACAAACTTGACTAACGAGGATTGAATTAACCCAAGCAAAACAGTTGAACTTTATATTTTCGTCAAACCCGACAAAGAACTTAAGAACTTTAGAGAGTACTTAACACGTTTTGATTTTAATTGAAAGCTTTAAAAGACAAAAACACCTCCAGCAGACACAAGTAAGTTTGTTTGTTGGGAGTTGATTTTATTCTATGACTAGTGTTTCTTTTAAAATAATTCCAACAATGCAACCAATTATAGTTATTATAAGGAGTATATAAAAATAATATTGGTGAAGAGAAACTAAAAGAGGTCAAATCAGTTACGTTTGTAGGTCTAAATATAGACTGACACGGTCAGCCTAATTTAACAGCATAATATGCGGAAAAATATCATGTAATTTTTGTACTTCAAATATAGCTAAACATGGCTTAGCAAGAATATCTTGAAAATTGTGTATTATTGCTTAATATATTATCATCTAAATTATGGTAGCCTATTATGAAGAAGTACAGCTAAACTGCAAATCCAAAGACTATTTGGCATCCAGAAAGAGCAGTAAGTATAATTTAAAATTAGAACAGCTGATGTATTTAAAATATAAAACTGCTTAACAGTTAACTGTATTTATATAATGGAGGAAATACAATTTTTTCGTTTTAAGTGCTGTATAGCGCAAAATAGCGACTACTACACCAGATAAGGATGTAACTTTAGGTGAGATTAGCATAGCACAGATAAAATCTTCATAAGAAACTACCTGTTCAAGCTGGAATTGTTTTATTCAACCGGGTGAGAGATTTAATTAAGAAAATATAAATTATAAAACTTTCAAAATTCACTTAAAGGATTCGTTAATGAGAGGTGGTCATTACTCTATAGGTTAGTTTATGCAATAGGGGTATACGTCTAGGAAAACTGTACCCGAGTCCTTGTTGGTTATTTGTGACTTTGTTGTTTTGAATTGTTGGGGTATTGCCAATTCTGTTTTATTGTATTCTTCATTGAATATGTTTTTTTCTTTTAATTCATTGTTTTTGTGTTTTCTGGTAACACTTCCTGTTTAGTGTATTACTGATTGGTTTTGTATTATATTTTATCCATATAAGTTATTGTTAATATAAGTTATTAGTTGTGTTTAATATAGTAATACACTGTTTGTTTATTGTTGTATTTAATTATTGTGTAATTTTATTTAATACAATGTGTTAAGCTATGTCACTGATTTAGTATTTTGACTTAAGTGACTAATGCAGTTGTATTATTACTAACATTTTTATTTTAGTTTGCTATATGTGACCATGGATATAATATTGTAATATTTTGTAAACAGCTAAAACAATTGAATAAAATAAAATCTAAATTCAGTGTATAATAAAGAATAATGGTTCGTGTATCAGTAATTGTATACACGCGGAAGAAGGGAAACTTCTTTGTCCTATTATTTAGAAAACGCCATAATGAAATTTTATTTTAACTGTCAAAATCGGGTTTCTTGTAACCAAAAACATATTAAGCTTTGCCAAACAATGTATTTGTAAAATGTTTATCCCAAAATCGTGACCCGACGCTTTACGACTCATTAACTATAAAAATTGGTTAACATTTTGTTATATTGAAAACTAATAAAATTATAAAGCAACTTTTTATTTCTTTACTATTATGATTTTAACATTCCAAGATTAATGGACAATTTGTCTTTAACTTTTAAGATCATCTATTACTTAACTTAATGATACGACTTTTATAAAACCTACTCAAAATCATTCAAAGTTGTTTTAGAAATCTTCTCTTTGTTACAACAGTCACGTTTTATAAAACACTCGTGACAAAATAAAAGTTAAAAAGCTTTCAACGGAAAGTAATTTAAAGTCGTATAAGCACAGTTTGTCAAAGAGATTTAAATTCCCTACTTTAATTTAAAGATGTCTTTTGCGTACATTAATCTGCGTAGGAAAGACTTAACTTTTAAATTATAGTTAAGTTGGTTTGATAACTTCCGAACACTCTTTTTGCCGAGTTTTATTGGTTTTCTCTTTTGTTCTTAACTGAACCTATAACTTTTGACACGTATTTATTTAATTAATACATATAACTACAAATATTTTTAATGTTAACTTCACTGAAACAATATTTGAATGTTACAATATAATCGTAGGCATGTTTTGTGTTTTATCGCAGTAAACATTGAATGCTGATTGTTCAAAGATATACAGAGATATACAAACATATATGTATCTGCATTGTTCCTCATTAACGTCTCTCTCCTCTTTACATTGATTATACGGTACGTTTGAGATCAGACTGTTACTTCTAGGTCTAACTCAAATTATTTAACGTTGATTATAAGTGTTTTTATACCTTTATTGTATTGTAAATTCATGATGGCAAAATTTTTGCTGTAAGCGTCATGGTTAATCAAAATGTATGGAGACAAATCACCATTAGCATACATAATATTATAAGTTATAACAATAATCACAACAGAACAATTTAGCATATAATTATATCAAATCTCATGAATCACACAATGACCTATAACCTAAAGATTGCTAATTCACAAAAACAAAAACAAACCTAGCCTAGGCCTAGCTTACTTCAACCAAGATCACAATAAATTAAACCACACTTTTATATAGCACTTTTCCATCTATTAACACACTATAAAATTAACAAACAAGTATTAACACCAATTCTTTAATCACAGTTATCCAGCGTGAAGATCAGAAATCGTATTGAACCCAAACTAGGTTATACCAATGTAAACAAACATCTCAACATATGATCGATATTAAAGATTGCGATTCGAAATTATGTTATAAGTAAATCTAAATACAACCAATAGAACGTAATATAGATATGTGTAACATAAATAATTGTTCAGTAAAACAATGTTAATTAAAGTAAAAGTATTGGTATTTATTTGTAAAGAGATTGTAAAACGCAAATAACATAGCGATTTACCATTCAGCCATTAACACACTAGAGTATTCCTGCTTGATACTAAGGTCGTGGTTTAATACATAATTTTATTTTACTAATACTGTATAATGGTAATTTTAACCAATATGGCATAAATTTAAAAGAAATATTAATGTGCTAAATAAATACTCATGTTACACGCGAATATGCGATATTCACACAAGAAACGTTATAATCTTATAATACATGGAGCCTAACGAAATGAACTACAACCGACCAATCGGAGATCAGATGTGCAACAAAGGAAATAAGATCAGCAATACCAAGACCCCCCTAGGAGACAATTGAAAATGACCTAACTACCGCCTAGTTCGAAAGCATTCTACAGCCAGGAGTCCAGAGATGAAGATGTGTTTTTGCAATTCCGATATTTATTCAGTTAAAAATAAAAGTGTTACATGAAACAAAACCGTTTAACATTGAACAGAACTTGGTATAGTCTGTATACTTTATAAAGAACAGTAGTTAAAATCAACTAAATGAGACTAATCAATCAAATTAATGAACTTTGAATATTTTATCTTGAGTACAATCTTGATGCCATTTTCTAAATTCAATATCCAACATAGATTAAAATCCAAATGCGTATTATAATAAAGATTATCCAAACCCGGCCGATAACCCTTCCCGAGATTTTATAAAAGATTTATTGTCATATGACTTTAGATAATAAATCAACAAATATTAATTGAGCAAAGCTGATGGGCAATCTTAAGAAATCTGTAAATGAACAATCTGAACAACAATCTTGTGAACCTAATAAAATTATCAATATTTTCTTTTAAAGAGTAAATGTATAAGATACAATTTTGATTACAATTAAAGAAAAAATAAAATGTATATTCTGTTTCTTATTTATAGTCTTTATTAAAAGTACAGCTATCATTTAATTTCAAAGTAATAGAAGATTATCATAAATAGGCTAATCCTATTAGATCATTCAAAGAATAAATTTGTGTGATGATTATTATAAATTTGACTCCCAACTAGTGGGGAATTATTAAACAGAGAGTAGATTATTATAAGCGCACGTAATAAATAATTTTTAACTGTTAATTCACCTTATACAAGATAATATTAACTTAATTTTGCCAAAACTTTTATGAAATACGTTTCTAGATAGCGTTTATTAATATTAATCAAGCAAAATTTAAAACTCAATAACAACAAACAAAAACTTAAATATGACACGAAAATGAATTTTGTTATATCCGTATTAATTAACAAATAAAGTACTTTGTTTTCTGAAAAATATTCTTCTTTCTTATCACTTAAATTTTTTAAATAATACTTCTTAAGACAGGGCAGAAAAGAACTTGTGTTAACCGTTACGCGTTATACGGTATACGTTATACATGCGTTAAGGTGGTCATGTTATGGTTTGTATGTGTGAGTTTCTGTATGTGTTTTAGTAGTATACCAAAATGAGTAAATGTACAGTTAAGTATAAATAATACGAAACGTATTTGGGTACGGGAAACCCGGTTTTGGTATTAAAAAGTTCGTAGTGCTTCTTTAAAATAAAGTGTTATTGTTTTATACGATTTTAGATATTATGAAAAAAATGTTTGATAGAGAAAAGGCCGTATCTGATCGGAGTCACGATTATTGAGAAAATATTGTTTTCAAACCGGGTGGATAAGTTTGTGAGTAGGTGAACAGCAATTTTGACAGTTACAGAGTCGTTGCGCTCTGGAGTCACGATTTGGGGGACAACATATTGAAAATACAGTGTTGGTATCGTTTTATATGTTTTGGGTACGGGAAACCCAATTTTAAATGTAATCGTCGGCTTAGAATGAAAACCTCGTATCTAAAAAAAAAAAAGAAATCTAAATTTTGTTATTGCATCAATGTGTTGAAAACCTTGTATCTCATCTATTAATAAGCCAATATGAGGTAATTGACTTTTCTACTGCTCTATAGAGAGAGAGAAAAAACCCACCTATATTGCTAGGAAACAATGTTAAATGAGGAAACCACGTATAAACTGTTGATGTTCGATTTTTTAATGAATTTCAGCAGTTTTAGACACCCAAATTGTACACTGACCATCACTAAGTAAGTACACTTCTATTTATTTATCTTAAAGTTATAATAATAATCAATATTCCTGAAAATTTTACCTGTAAAATGCAACAACTAGATGTGAAACCAAGTATAAAGGTTGTAATTAAAATATTCATGGTTTTCATCATTTTATCAGACATGATTTGTGGCTAGGATATAGGCCTACACATGTTAAATAGTGTTGATTTAAGTGGTTCTCATTGTAAATGGCTACCTTAAACTAAAATTGGTAATTTTCAAAAGAATTTATGTACTAAAAATAAATTAGTCTAGAACTGAATAATCAAACATTTTGTACGCCTGTAATTATTTTTATTATAATTTGTTTTTTGAATTACAATTTATTCAAAGCCTACCTACAAGCTAAACCAAAGACCAATTTCAAAAACATACTCCTTGTTTTTCCTAAAGTAGGTTGTATTTATTTTATTAACTATGTATATTAACACAAAAAATTGCGTCTCTGCACAATCCTAATAATATAATTGTTTATTTTCAGAAGATAAGATTATGAAGTTCAGTTGAATCAATTTGATACTGGAGCTGGCTTAAAAGCAATCATCGAATTTCAATAGACCTAGGAACATAAAAGGAGGTTTAGCTATAAACTTACAGGTGGGGGGGGGATATGAACCATATTTTGTAACAGATCTATTTCATACTCTAGTGTTACTACGTTTTCAGTATATTAAGGTAATAATTAAAAATGTATTTTACAAAATGTTTACTGTGTTTATTGACTATTGCTTTTATTAGTATAGATAAAGATACTCTCTGTAAAGTTAACCCAGATACAAACTGTTTTGTATTAGAGCCTAATCAATGGTAAGCCTGGTCTCTTAACAAACGCTAAGGAACGCGCATTAAGGAACGTGACATTGTTTAGCCCCAAAAAGACCAGTGTGACACTTGTTGTGCTCTTAAAACTGGGAAATTGTGAGTAGAATTCAAACAGCACATTACAAGGAAATACAAGGCATGGGAGCAAAAAATAAAATGACAAGGCGAGTACAGATAACAAAACTTCAGTATTTACTATAATTCTACAAGCCGATTTGCTTTCCCCTTTTCTAAAAGCCTCAACATTATACTGTCGCGCGAAGCTTAACTTCCACAACTTAACATTGTATAATTTGAAAATAAGGACTGGCCATTGTTTCTTATGGGATGAAACCGAAGAAGAACCAAATGCTTATGAATTCGCAAGCATTCTGTATTATTTTTTAACAAATGAAGTGGACAAAGAAACGTGTAACAATATTATTGATGGTTGTACATAGCAAAATAGAAATGAAATTTTGAATAACTCAATCCTCTTATCTTTTATACAAAAAATAGGACATCGACATCACTCAAAATCTTTTATAAAAAGGACATAAACAAATGGAGTGTGACGCTATGCATGGAAAGAATCTTCAACTGAAGAACTGAGAGATTTATTCCCCAGTTGGCTCTAATGAAGCTTGTAACATGGCAAGGCTCCATACAAAACCATTCAAAGTGCAATATCTCCAACATTGTTTTTATTAAAAGTTCAATGATTTTCAGTTTGTGTTATCTATAAGACCAGGTCAAAAAAGAGTGATCCAGTAGACACAAATTTCAAATGTATAACGTAGGCCCTACACACCTTATGGAAATATTCAAGTAAAATATTCCTAGGAAAATTTAAAATCCATCAAGTGAGACTAACATCAAATCAAGTAATTACATACGAACAAAGTTCCCCTTAAGACAATCAAATTGAAGCACTTTCAAGAAATTAAATTTGTACTTTTTCACAAAATGCATAACTACTATGACACAATACCAAAATTGTCAAAATTTGGACATAAGTTATGTGAGAGAGAAACATTTTCATGTGATCCAGCCGATGTAGACTTTTGAAACAAAATGTAAGTTATTGTTAAGAAAGTTTGTTGTGAATTTTCTAATAACACATCGTTGATGTCCTTTTAGTTATTTTTAATTTTTCTTATACAAGTCAATGTAAACATACGAACTCAAAAGGTTTCCAGTAATGTCAAGCAATTTTGGATTGTATTTTTTCTAATAATTTAATAAAGCGTGTCTTCAGTTTTGTGTTAATTTATTTCACTCATTAAATCCTTTAAAAAGGGTAGAAATTTAAGATTGCTTTAAACTGTTGTTAGACAATTTCATTATAAAACAAAAATCTAAAAATAATTGATAAAATGTATGTAAACAAAACTAATTGTAGTTCTAAACAATCTCAATGTGCAGATGAAAAAATCTGAACATTGTTTAAGCTCATTGTTGTACAATCAAACCACTTATTATTTCAACGTTCAATAAAAAACACTTATACAATTTAAAAACAAGTAGTAAATCCACGTAAATCATGTTTAAAAAAAAACTCAATATTCTTTAGTTAAACAGTTAAATAAATAAAAAATATATGTAATAACATGATATTTACGTAAAAAGTCATATAAAAAAAACTTAGAAATACTAAATACAAGTTAACATAAATGGAAATAATTACTATATTCATAAAATGAATACATATCATATACTTATATATGTATAACTAATACAAAATTGTAAAGGGTCGTATAATAGTGATGGATCAACAATGTGAATACAAGGATTTAATTACTTATCCTGCAAAAAAAGCCATGGTAAATTCCTTTTTAACTTCCCTCTTTTTCGTTTTGCAGGCAGACAACAAACAGAGGCGTAATTTGCTCCACAGTACACAATGCAACGCTTGGATTGGATCCCTAAGCATTGTGAATTACAAGTAACACATTTAGTGTGGTTAATGAAACAGAGCAAATAAGGCTGAACCTTTATATAAATAATAATTACACTTTAATCACTTTAGTGAGGAGGATAGAATTACATACAATTGTTTATGTTTTAATACTAGTTTTAGACATAATACATTTTCAAAGATTAATTGAAGAATTAATGAAAAGAAAATGTAGGTTGTTCTTACATAGTATTGTGTTATTTTAAACCAAACATTTCTGTGACTGGTGTAATTTATCATCATGGCATTACTGCTACGTATTAAAATAATCAAAAGCTTATTCAAAAATGTTACTGTCTGCTTTCCCTGACTTGATTAGAAGTGTACACACGAACATCGTTATACGCCCGAACCCAGCCTTAACGTTTAGCTAGAGCAAATAAGTTGAATGCCTATTGTAAAATTATGTGTTGAAAGATTTAATGTGTTTACAATGTGTTCAAATTATATGTATTTATTATTAAAATAATTTATAGTAATGAATATATTTGTATACTTGAAAAGCAACATTTAAAGTAAACGGATAAAAATAATTAATTAATGCTTTTGCATTTTTAAATAATAAATTTGCACCTGATTAAAATCAGATTGAATCTGTTAGTTCCAATAAGGATTGAAAACACTGATGAATTTTGTAGACGTATGTAACTTAGTTACTTTAAATGTTAAAAGTTCTCACATATCCAATAACAAGGTATCTAGATAAACTAACTCTATCAATTTATATATATATTATATTTGTGTAAACTAGCTTTACTTATATTAATAAAATGTATATATCTTAGATTATTCGTCTTATTTGTTGTATATACATGTATATTAATTTACTTAATTTATGATTTATTTTCCTTGTTTGTTTTATATGGTACCAGGTGTTTTCTTTGGTATCAAAAAATATCACATCCTTGCTCTTATAAATATTTTTTTATGGATAAATTTTGCCAATATTACTTGTCTAGCATTTTTTACTGTGTTGATAAACACTTAATACTTCCAATTAAAAACCTATTTAAGATTTACCGTATATCTTAGCAGGTTTTAAGTATCTGACTAAAACTGAGCGATTAAGTAAAACATTAAAAACATGTTTAGATTTGTTGGTTAGGGTAGTCCCTGATGAAATATTCTATATTAACCAATGATTTACAAAGAATTGCATTATTTAGTGTAATCATAAACAATGAAAAATGTAAATAACAAATCCGTCAATTCTTGGATACCATTTTGTCTAACCTATTTTTAATGGTTTCTTAATTAAAATCCAAATAAACAGTTTCAAGTATTGTTGTGTACAACAATTAACATGGAACAAGTTACATTTGAAAGGAGGAAATGAGTTGGAATTAAATGCTGTTGAAATGAAATTGCTATTTTTTCAAAGACATTAAAATAATTTCACATTGTGAATCATATTTTACAGGATTGTTTTACCGAAACTGTTCGAAAATACGATTAAATGTTTTATAATTACGAGTAAGTTCTTTTTTACAAATAGCGTCTGCTTTTGTCACCGTATTTAAAATATCAGTTGATTACAACAGAACTACAGAAAAAGTCATCATAATGAGTTCGTTTTAATGCTATTATAAGAAATCTAATTATACTAACGTGTAGACAGACAATAAATATGAATATGTGTATTGTTAAAGATTATTATTAAATTCTTTTTATTAGTTGTATTATATTATTACTAGAACTGTCATAAAGAAGTTGCATTAGTTAGAATAGGTAAACCGTACAAAATTATATTGTTTGGCAATTGTGATCCAGTCAAATTTATTTTATAGAATCCTCTAAAAGCATCTCAATAAAACCCGTCTTCCAAAGATACTGTTTTTACTTTATTTCCTCCTTTAATCCGTCTTCATATAATATACTGCCAATTCTCATATATTGCTTTAAAAAATTCAGATATTTAGAACAATGTGACTTGTGATCATAAACGTGCGTTTGAGATTTTGTAACTCTCCACAATTAATCAGGAAAGTTTACAATTAAAATTTGATGGTGTAAAAACTTCTTAATTTAATTAAAAGACTTTATACATATACATATATGATTTTAGAAGCAACTCTAATATGTATTAACTTAATCATATGTACTTTTGTAACAGATGTATATTGGAAGTTAATCTATGTGTCGGTCTATATCGGCCTAAAAATAATAATGTAAAATCCCACTCAATCACTTGTGCCTAAAGATTACCAATTCTTCACATGATAGAATGCATTAAATCTAACGCAAATCATTGTTTTGTTATTTTGTGACATCAAGTCTATGTGTTATTTTATTTTATTATAATATATTATCAGTTATATTGTACCGTGATTGTGAAGATATCAAAATTATTATTATATTTCATCTCTATAAGATGAAAGATCGAAGTCTTCCTGATAACTATTTGTTGCAACGAAGATAATACATTTAAAAAATAGGAAAATAGTCAGAACTAAAGGAAAATTAAATTAGTTTTAAAAGTAAACGTAATTGTAAGATGATTTGACTTAAAAATGTGTAAATATGAGTCAATATTGAACCATTGACTTGAAAATGTCTCTGTGAATCGAAACCAAGGCAGTCAACTTACGGGACGTTATAGATCAAAAAGAGCAAGGTAAAATGAAAGTAATATTATATATTTATTTATTATTGTAGTGAAGAAGTAGGACTTATAATGAAATAAATATTGAGCTTGACTTGTGACATAAAACTATGTCAAAAAGTTCAGTGACGCACGATATACAATAATCAAACTACAACTTACCTAACAAAGTTTCATGACCCATATATTTATTCAAAACTAAAAGGGGCGTTGCTTGAATCTACGTTACTTTAATAAGTCAATAGTGTCATTATAACAACCCTAAAATTAACTGTATAACTAAAACAAATTACTATAATAGCATTAATCTTAATTAAACAAAACATTATTTATTTATGTTTATATTAATATAGAATTGTTTATAGGTAATAATACATGACTTACAATTGTTTTACGATATTTTTTTATAATACAAAAAGTTTCCAAAGAATTTTTTAATAATACACAGTTTTTTCTTTTAAAATTATGGTTTTTATCTAAACACTTCATCTTTGCCATAGGTA
Source organism: Philaenus spumarius (assembly GCA_018207615.1). Classification (NCBI taxonomy): domain Eukaryota; kingdom Metazoa; phylum Arthropoda; class Insecta; order Hemiptera; family Aphrophoridae; genus Philaenus; species Philaenus spumarius. The sequence goes on along the minus strand of JAGFPH010002443.1, from coordinate 93,422 downwards.
GTTTATCAGGCCTATATATTTCAAATTAGAAAAATGCTTCTTTCGGTTTGGCCAATATATTTTTTATTTAGGCACATTTTATAGTGTATACAATATATTCTGGATCCTTCCTGTTCTTGAATTTTGTCATTAATATAACCTAATATTTTACGAAGATCATTCTCAGATGACTATTTAGTTTGGAAATTTTTGCTAAAATATTAGATAATGGTGGAGCAAACGTTGTTTTTGGTTTTTTCTCCAAAAGTACAGTATTATTCGTAGACTTTCGTGACTATTTTGTTAATCAATTATGAGGAATAAACATTAAATATATTTTAGATCTTTCTCATAGTTGTCCTTAAGAAGCGCTAGACTTTCGATAATATTATCAATATTCCCTGTAATTTTGACTCTCTCTATTGAAGTTCGAATCAATAAGCTTGAAACGAATAAGTCATCTCAATGAGATATCTTTCTGGCAAAGTCAAAGCTGTTTCAGTGGTGTTTTCTCGTAAATTTACTTAATACTGTTTAGTTTGGATTTGGTTTTTCTAGCATTGATTCTTTCACTGCATGATCTAAGACAAATAGATTGTGATCCAAAGAATGGTACAAGCTGAGAAGCCGTTTTGCATACGAACATTTTCTGAATTATAGGTGGCGCAAACTATAAATGTGCTGTCTCTTTCAAACGTGTCGTTGTATTTATATAATTTCTGACGTAAAGTGATATACTTTTAAGTTGGTCTTATATTAATTGATAAATAGAATTCAGAAATGAGGAAACACTTACACCTTGTGTACCAAGTAAATAAAGTGCTTCTAACTACGAAACATTATTTAATTAAATATTTCTATGTATGTAAAGAAAAAACAATAAATTGAAACAATAAAAATAACATGTAATAGGTAGTAAGAAGTGTTACACTGATTATGTGTACGATTAAACTAAATAAACAGACATGGATTTTCCATCACTAAAAAATAATTTTACGTGTTTCACGAAATTGAAAAAAAAGTTTATCATACAATTTAGAGAAAACTAACAATTTTGCAAAACACTAAAAATAAATATTGACAAAAAAGTGTTGATTTTATACATTCAGGTTATTTACAAATGGTTAAACATGTATTACTAACCCAATTATACTTTATCAAAATATTTTGTAGCAACTAACATGGATAAGCAATTTACTGTATCAAACAAAATACCAGACAGTATTTGACACTATAACACGTATCAGAATACTGTTAACACCACCATATAAATAAAAACAAACTTACCAAGTTTCAAAACATTATCTAAGTGTTATTTTATAAAATGACACATATTAAATACTGTTTGCCAACTTGACAAGTTAAATGATATTTTATTTTAAACAAATTCCAGTCACGTGACGTTAAAGGTTGTAGGATTTTGTATTTTTAATAATTCTGTCAAAACAGTAATCAATTGTCACTGCTCATGAAATGATTATTTTTGATAATATTCTATATCATGATGAACACATTTTATAGTTAAATTTGTTTTAATTTCTTCAATTGTTTCTTCAAATATCAACTCATTATATCAACATCAATACACTATTGCGATAATAAAAAAGATTACAACTCTAGGACTCTCTCCTCATAATCACACATTAAGCTATAATGTGCCCAAAAACCAAACTTTAGATGATATATTATATATTTTTTTATATATTTTATATGTTTTATTATATTTCAATACAAAATTTAATTTAATTAGCAGGATGGACTGTGCAAGAAAATAAGTAAAGAGACATAAATATAACAACTTTAAATTCAAGGCCAGGAGTAGTTTACAAATTTGACGGAAGACAAACTAGATATGATAGTAAGAACAATCATACTAGTGTGTACCTGTCACGGCAATCTTTCTAAAGGAAATGTATAATGTACAAATTTCCTCATAACAGATACATTTTCAGAAATCTCTTGACATTATTAATTCGTAAAACAAAACAAGTTCTTAAATTGTAAGTCTTCCTGTCTCTTAATTTATAAAACTCAACCATTTTATGTAAATAGATATAAGAATACCTAAGTCATTACAACAATGCATTAAGATAATAAATTAACTTCAGGTATATCAAAAAAACGCACTTAAAATTATAGAAAGAAAATTTCCATAATTAAAACAAAAATGTTGCATCTTACAAAAATAAATCGTTTGGTGAATAAATAGTCAGTTGTGCCTGATCGATAATAGTAAATAATAATGTTAAAGGAAATATTTTAAATATTTATTTAGCTAAGAAATTATTAAAATTTGGTTAAGCTTCACCACATTTACACTAAAATATAATGATCTACAAAATGATTAACAAAAGTAGTTAAAAGCACCTGAACATTAGATGCAAACATAAATTACGTAATTCATTTTCTAAATTTTAAACGATGTCCACATGATTTATAATTATCTTCGATTTTCTGGAAAATGCGGTGGTATTGGTCAGTTATAAATATTTTTAATTTAATAAATTTACATAAATTTATGTAAAGTAATTTTTTGGAAATATTTAAGAACAAACAAAAAGCAAAGCATAGTGTACGTTTTATATAGAGAAACACAAATCAAAAAATGTTGACAGTTGCATGTTAAACACAAGTATTATTGAACGGGATTACAAGTTGAAAAAAGATTTATTTAGTACCGCACAGTTTAATGTGAAAGAAATGGTTTGCAATGCAACTCTTATATAATGATATTAGTTGACCTATAAATGTTTTCAGATGATCGATAGAGCCGTTTTTTAAAGTGTCACAATTTACTTACCGCGAAGAAGGCCATCGTAAAGACAGTTTTTAGGTAATTACCTATAATTTGATCAAAGAAACTCTTAGTCGTAACTGTATTGATTTAATATTGGTCTGCAAAAATTTCTTACATAATCTTGGCTTTACGCGAAGTAAAGATTCAAATCTATGACACAGATGCTAAATGTAAATTTTTTGTTCAGTTTACTGTAATTAATTGAATAAATTAAGTATAGTCCCTGCTTTATTAAAATAATATCTTCAATGAAATAAATGTCTACAGTTGTTTGGCAACAAATCATGCTCGACATATAAAATGAATATTATTATGGTGTCATTGGATAAAATAATATAACTTACAAAATAATGTCATTACATTTGTTACACTCTAAAAGTAAAGTATAATATTTTTTTAAAATAAAAGTTAAATAGTTTTAAGTGACTAGTAATTAGAGAAATTTAAATTAATCTAATAAATCTAACTTCTAGGATTATAAGGTACAAACAAATTTAAACATTTGTTCTTACTAACAATAATACGTCAGACCATTATGCTTATCGCATTGTTTCTAATTTGATTAAAGAGCAGCTCTAATTCCATTAAGAGTTCAACGTATCACAAGCATTATTGGTATGAAACTTATGATTTTAAGTATTCTTTTGGACATAATGAAAACTATTATTTCTTTATAACATTTTGTCTATAAATATTTTAGCTCTACATTAACCTCTAGACGTGGCATGATAAGAGACTTAAAAGATAGTATTTATTTGTTGTTTATGTTACCATCCACAGCAAAAATAAGTTTGGCTTAGTTAATTTAGATAAATAAATTATTAAAAAGTTGTTTGTTCTTTTTTTGTTCAAGATAAACTAGTAGTAGTAACTTTTTTTAACTGGTTTAGGGTAGAACACACTGTTTTGCATAACAGAAGAATAAACATAAAATTAGATATCAAAGAATAAAACACTGTATTTTATAAACAGCGTACGTTTACTTATACTTGGGGCTACATATAATCGATAGTGACATTTAGAACTGCAAAGAAAGGATTTTTCTACATAGGCATCTTTTATGGAGCAGTTCTTTTTACAAGAACAGTTTCCAAGTACGAGTACTAACTTACAATCGAACATTTTATATTGCTTATATCAAAAGAATAAATATCTCTATTCTCCCGATGTTCTATGGTAAGACACTTACCTGGAGCTATCAGATAGCAATGAAATGTATTGTTATTATGTAAATTTGTTTTTTGTTTCATCGATTAGCATATTCAACATATATTCAATGGATGCGTAGGCCTATCACAAGGAAAATATATGAGGTTTTAAGGTCAGACAGCGGACAAACGTTTGCAGGTAAATGATTGGTTTACTTAAGAATTACCTGGCAAATACCAATATTTTTTGATTTTGTGTATCTTCCACATTTTATTCAAAGCTGTTCATCAAAATTTACAGTTTCTATCTCAGGCCAGGAATCCTAATTATTAAAACAACCTACAACAGTACACAATATAAATGAATTAACTTATAACGATGTAATTTTTATAGAACGTATTTGAAGCACAATAAAAAATTGTATTTAAAAAATTATCAGTACATTATAATACAGTAAACATGTTACCGGTCTTATTGATAGAACTAAAATTACTGACTCACAGAAACCTTAAAAAAATTTGTCTAAGTAATTGAATTTCATTTCAGCCAAAATTAGTTATCCTAATACATTTATGTTTTAATTGTGTTTAGTTCAGAATGATTAAGGCTAGGTCAAACCAGTTTGGCGTTAATTCAACGAAATCGGATAAGACCTACAGTATTCATTTGTTTCGTGTTAACCTAATTATACACAGTGTTTATATAACAAAACTAAATTAAATATGACTGGTTATTTATTTGATTTGTATAAAAACAAAACTTAAAAAAAAAATTTTTAATATCTTTTAAAACAAATTCACTGAATGAATTTCAAAAGATTCAGAAATATGTTTAATTAAATTTTCCATGGTTTAAATTTATTGGCCATTTTAAAACAATTATAAATTTATATTAATTGTACTCATGAATCATGTATATGTTCCAATTAACATACATTAAAATAATATTTGAATTTAGTAATTTATATTTTAAACATTTAAATAAAAACACATAACACAATTCTCACAAAATACGTTTAGTTTATCAAACGCGTATCAAGAACGAAGTCATCATCTTCAGTGAAATTTCAGTTAAAGCTAAATTATGTAAATTATATATAATGACACTGAACATGATGCGTTTGACCATTAAACGTATTTTTGTGAGAATTGTGCTATATGTGTTTTTGTTTTTTGTTTTTAGAAATGTTATTTCTTAGGCTGGCCGCACACCAGAACGGACAAAACGTCTTTCGACAAAACGTTTTGTCGAAAGACGTTTTGACGTAAGAGTTAACATGCGTTTAAATGGGGATGCCGCACACCGACCATGTCTTGTCGAAAGACATCTTTCGACAAGAAAAGACGTCTCGACGTTCGACACTGGATTTATGTCTTTACTCAAGACAAAACTAACTGCTCATGCGTGAGTTGAATACGCAAATGATCACTGTCAACACTGTTTTAGTTTGTATTATTATTTTCGAAATAGAAGTCGTTTGTTTATGACCTGTGGTGTTTTTGACGTCACGCGACCACTTGTGTTGTAATTACGTTCGATGTAAATATTATTTATAATCATCATTTTCCCTATTAATGTTTTTAAATACTGTTTTTGTCAATTGTATACAATTGTATACAGTAGGCCTACACTATTTTCAATTATTTTACAATTTTATTTGTAAACCATCTTGATTATTCCGAAACATTTGTAAATATTACTTATTTGGTGTACTTTATTTTCATTGAACTATTTTGATGGTTTAGATGGAACGTTTGTACATATTATGTATAATTAGAGTTTTATATTTTTGTTTGAATACAGTATTGATTACGGAGAAACATTTGTAAATATTTATTTGGTGTAGGCCTACTGTATTTCAGTTTCATATGTTATAGATTTGCGGGAAGAAGAAAGGCTCTTAAGATATCTTAAAAGTGTTGTGAGCAAGTAAATACAATGTATTTTAAGTACTGTAATACAAACTATTAGGAAATTAAATATTTGTTTAGTATTCATAAACCACTTATAATTCTGTGCCGTACAAGTGTCTTACTTTACCGTTTTGTCAAAAGACAAATTGTCTTTCCCAGTGTTTTTTCAAAACACAAAATGTCTTGTCTTGCGACAAGACGTTTTGTCGAAAGACGTTTTGTCCGTTCCGGTGTGCGGCCGGCCTTACGAGTCAAGCTCTATTATATTTATAATTGTTAATATATATATATAAGTTTGTAACTCAATTTATATATGTATAACATTTTAATATACAGGTTTTCTCTGATTCATTTTTAAGTCAATTAATTGTTATACGTTTTAACGAAATACACTACATACAAATAATCTACATTATATTACATAAGTGCGTATAAAATAGGTTGAATAATGAATATGACAGTTTTTTCCGCCGTTCATTCTGTTTAATACTTGTGCATAATATACTACTTCTGATAAATAATATAACGCAGGTCTTACGTGTTACATGTATCGATACAAAGCAATAATTTATTAAACCTTCAAAACGTTTTCTGATTTTGGTTGCGTGCAGCACGTAATTCGTGTCAATGCATTGCGCAACATTACAACAAGGACTATATTATTACGATGTATTACTATCCTATTCTGAGCTCATGTGAGGTATTTCCGCATGATTTGTTTTTAAATTTAACATTTTGCAGACAGTAAAACTGTAGATATTTAATTTTGTTCATTAATTTTTCCTCGTCACCTCTACTTGGATACTGGTAACTAGACAATAACCCTATTATTTAATAATTGTTCAGATAAATATTGTTAATATTATTAATACTGTAGTACTAGATGAGAATATTATACATGTAAGTTTAAAGGTATAACTTCAATTATTAAAAATAATAAACTCATTGAAATAACGTTATACAAAGTATGTAATAACATTAGTAATGAATCAGGATAAAATAATTAATAATACACATTCTTGTAAAATTGTCTCAAAAATATTTAATTATTTTAAGGATTACTTACCAACAAAATTGTTGAGTATTATGTTTAAATTTGTGTTTATTTTGTCTTAACAAAATTTATCAACACGTCATCTATTTAAATTATAGTTTAATTCAGTTTTTTGTTTATATCATAATGTATATTTATTTAAGTTTTATAAATACCTATGCCTTTAAGGCATTCACTTTAATATTGAAGAATATTTAGCTTGACTTTTAGTTTGTCGGGTCTATTGGTAAATGTAAGATAATTAATTACAGAGATTTGAGTCAATAAATTCGAACTTAAGTAGATTTACTCTAGTTTTATTGTAAAATATTGAATCTGTAATGTTTCCTGTCTATATAAAAAACACATTCACATCACAATTACTCATATTTAAGAAATAACTACTAGCTGCAGTGTTAAATATTTAAAACCGGTTTCATGTATACATTTTAGTAGTTCTAGAAATGTTTGACTGTTTCAAAATATTACCTATTTGTATTTACTTATTCAAATCTATATTATACTACGTATTACGGATAACGTGTAAGGAGGAAATATTTTGTAGAGTATACGTATTCAAATTTGTTTTATTTTTTATTATAGAATCTCCGCTTAGCGAAAAACATTGAATCATAGATATTTTTTTAATTCCTGCGTTTCTGCTATGAGTTATTTACCGTTTTATCGACAACAGATGCAGGTGCTAGATAACCTCATTCTTTTACTTATTAGTATTTATGTATAAACATATTCCCAATTTGTATTAATCGATCTATATAAAAGCGAAATGGCACTGATTCATTCATCAGCAGAACTAAAAATCTACTGAACCAAATGAGTTCTAATTTGGCATGCATGTTCAGTTGGACCTTTAGACGCGCACTAAGAACGGATTTTGAAAACATCCCGAAGATACGCCCAATATTCGCGTTTTTCTAGCGATTTTTTGCGTTTTCTCAGCTTTTTCGAGAACTAATTGGCAGAAAATGTTGAAATTTGGTACTTTGATTTGTTTAAGGCCTAAAAGTAGTCTGTTAAAAAATGTTTGAGATTCTCCCAAAATTACGCCAGAAATTGGCGTTTTTGCATTTTTCCTTGCGTTTTCAATGCGTTTTTGATAATCCTCAAATTACGCCTGATATTTACGTTTTTCCAGTTATTCTTTGAGTTTTTGAGGCCTTTTTTTCATGTGTTAGCAGAACGACTGAATAGTATACAATAATCTGTTTTAATTTTTGGGTTGGTAAGCAGTGAGCGGAACCCTCTAATCTATTTATATAAAAGCGAAATACCACTCACTCACTCATCACGATTTCTCAAAAACTACTGAACGGATTGAAATTAATTTTGGTATGTAGCTTCCTCTAGAGCCATAGGTGCTCACTAAGAAAGGATTTGAAAAAATTCGAAATTTTAGGGGGGGGGGGGG
>JAGFPH010002443.1:52747-75304 GCA_018207615.1 Philaenus spumarius | reverse complement strand
AATAGAAAATGTAAATTATGTTTTAAAAAAGGATAACAACCTGAACGTTTACTCTTTAATAAAATATATTTAATAAGATTGAAAAAAGATTAATAAAGTTTCTGTTTTGTTCCAATTTAGTTTGTAGAAACATTTTTTAGACAATTACGGATTTTATTACTTCTAAAATTTATTTTTATTTGTAAACAAATTTATAATCTCTGATTGCATTGGACAGATCTAGTAATGAGTCATAATTACTGAGTCGCCTATGATTTAGTATTTATTGTGTGTTGTTGTTACAATTTGCTATTAATTACGCAGAAAATTTGTGGCTTATCATACCTAAGCAAACACTTTAATGGTTACACCTCAGTTCCGATAATAAGCAAAGTGTTTTCAATAGTTTTTTTTATGAGAAAAGATTTTAGTATATTCTTCTTCTTGGGATAAAATACAAGGAGTGCAAGCAAGAGTTTGCAATTCAGTTGGTTTGTTTCAGGTAATTTTTATTTAAATAGAAAATGTTCATATATTATTAACACTAAAGTTCTAGTATCACAATATATATTGCCAACAACCATCAATTATCGAACTGTTTTTATGTATAAGTTTTATTTATTTTCCTACTTCAATTGGTTGATGATTTATAAAAAGATGAACTATTATTTAGGAAGGTTACGTCAACATTTAAAAAAGAATGACAGGGGTGTTATGGGGTTAAAAAAACAAAACAAAAAAACAAACAAAAAAAACACAAGAGTACCCTGTACGATGTTTTACTCAGTAGTTGTGCTGGAATTCGTTATTCCTTTTTGTGAGCGACAAAAACCTAGACAGTTTATATCAAACTCATTAGAAGAAACATTCAAAGCTGTCAACTAGATTAGAGTTTTATAAGCAAGTTTGTAAAGGAAAAGGCATTTTCTGAACACAGATGAGTTAGATCCCGAAGCTTCGTAGGGTTTAACTGATTTACAATCAGATTGTATAACTTGAGAGGACACTTTTAGGATTTAAAAGTTAAGTCGCATACCACAGTTGGTACTTCATCCGACAGACCTATTTTAACTTTACTTCTTTCATCACGAGTGGAGAGCATAGCTTTATAAACTTTTTATCTTGAACACCATTTAAAACGTAGCTACGTCATTATAACTTTCCTAATACACTGAATACAATATGTTCATTTAAATAGAACAAATAAATACAAATATATTTATTATGTATATGCAATTATAACCTGAGTGCCATTAAAATATAAATAAATAGTAATACAAAACTAAAACAATGACAATTAATAAAAGCTGCCATAACAGGTGTTACACATTTTAACTATTCAAACAATAATAAAAACTGTGCAAAGAACAAAACAAATAAAATAAATATATGACTAAATTAAAAAAACAAAACATAAACGAATAACTATCCAGACAATATGTATATATGTAATTTTCTAGATTCTACAATAACTCTCTTCTCTTTGAATAGTTCTACCTTTCTATACAATGGTAAAAATCAAAGAACTTGTTACAGTTGCAGCTAATTCTCTAATACTTTTTCAATGTAGGCCTACTTTAAAAAGATTTTACATTTGGTTGCTTTACTTTATCGGTTGGAATATTTCATAGCAGAAATTGTAGTTTGAATTGTCTTACTAGGCACATTGCAATAGCTATTAAAAGCATCAATGGATAAATGTAATTATGAGTATAATTACAACGTGACAATAAATAGTCTGTCGGAACAACTTCTAGAACCAACTTTTTACAATTAACAATTTATTATAATAACAGATTCTTAAATCCTGTTCAAATTTTAATTAACTACAAATAAATGTAATTCATAAAAGAAAAACTAAATTTACTCTAGTAAATGTATTGTGGCTAGAAGGATACATTTTAACTACAGATATGGCCAGACAAAAATTACCATAAATACAGAATACAAAAATACAATATCCAGTTAGGATAAACCAAAGGGAAAACATTGTACAGAATATAATATGTTATGTAGTACCATACAAATATGTCCACTCTTACAGAAAGGATATTATATAATTAATTATTTAAATAAACGCAACAGTTATGACAGTAAAATCAATCCTAAATTATATAGACAGAAATATTTTAACCGAAAGTTATGGTTGAATTATTACAATATTCGCAAAGCTCTTCTCGTTAAGTATACATTATAATGGTATCTCATTCAAATATTCATGAAACAGCTATAATTGCACCTAGGCTGTTGTAAACATAAAACACGATAGGTGCACAGCCTAGTATTGATCTGAACAGGGCATCCCAACTATTTAAAGCTGAAAATTAACTTTAACTACTTATATTTAAGTTCTATACTTATATCTGCATACGTTTTGGGCGTCATTATTTGTAAAGTTTATTTATTTATAATATTCGTAAGATCGATATAAAAGCAAATAAATAAATGAAACAATATGATAAGATCAGATTGGAAGGGATAAGTTATAAAATAAACTTATTGAAATGTATTTAGAAATAAGTAGATGCTGTAAGAAGTCGGGGGATAGTTACTATATAATACTTCCACTTTCAAAAACTTACTGTAGAGAAAACGCAAGTTTAATTATACGTATTTCTTGAAACTCATAAATAACTCAACATTAGATTAAATAACTCATAAGATTCCAATAACTTTTTAACAATAAAAATCAACATCTAGTAATTTTTCATAAAAATATGGGTTTTGATGTGAAGCCTACCTGACAAAAACTAAGTATCTTGATTTTTTTTTAACGCCTTATACATACTAAGTTAAAAATGATTTTGATTCAATTTATTAACATTATTTGTTGTGTTTTCCTTAAACTATTTTATTTTTGTAAACAACTATATATTATGTTGGTTTTTTATCTACAACTAAGCAACTTGTTTTTGAGCAAATCTAATCAACAATAAAATACATTTATCTGTCCTAGAGACATTTTCAAAGAACAGATGCAATGTGTCGTTATCAATGGTAGTTGGGACAAGTCAACTCTTAATGTATCTATTATGTTATTGAGATTCGCCAATCTGTTAAGTTAGAAGTTAAAAACTTACAAAAAAATGATGAGCATTTATACAAATTTGATGTATGAGGTAAATCCACGTTCCCCGAATACAATTTATTGAAATATGTACAATACAAAAATCTAATTCCAATCTTAATAAAATTAAGAAAAGTTAAATAGGTTAGGATTATAATGAAATACATGTTTATGGGCCAGATTAATGATTTTAATAGAATAAGTCTAAATAATTGTTTAATAATTTGGAGATCAGATATTCAGACTTCCAATTATCTATGCATTCATATATAATACTTCTGTAATTGTGTAAGTCACCGAACTCCTCCTAAACGGCTGTACCAATTTTTATGAATTTTGTGTGTGTGTTTGAATGGATACCTGAATGTTTAGACATTATGATTTCTACAGTCTATTGGGTTTAAATGGGGTTACTACCCCTATACAATAAATATAAATTAAAATATCTTTATACAAGCTATAAAGCTAAATTAATATTATTTTTAACGGATATTATGCAAAACTATTTGCTATTAGATTACTTATTAAGTCAAATAGATTAAATTACATAACTTAACCCATAAAATTAAATAATAGTTCACTTGCTTTTTCTATATTCTCAAAAACGACTCAATTAATTTTACTAAAAATTTACAATTTACACATATTAGTACCAGGATTTTTTTTAGAGAGTCTCTTCTTTTTTTTGTAGGTGAAAAACCTCGGTAGTTATCATCAATACAATCTCACTAGAATCTCATCACTACAAACAAAAATATGTATATGGGGTAGCTACCCTATACAATACAAAATAAATTGCAATAAATTCCTACAGATTATAAATCTAACACTATTTAATATTATTCTTAATTGATACAAAAAACATTTGCTTAAATCATTACTTAAATTAAAAGGATGAAATGGGATAACCACCCTTAAAATTAAATCAAGACATAACAAAGCATTGCCGGGTCTACTAGTTAATTATATACTTAAACCTAATATAGTTTTTATACATTCATATTGTTTTACATGTTATTCTTCAATCTGTCAACAAAATGTATTACAACATATTTCTTAGAATTAACATAAAAAAGTACTATAGTAAAAATGGCATTTTGTTACTGATTATGTGAGGATGCTAACAAAATTGATCAAATGTATGTTTAATATAAAAAGTTTTAAGTTTTTACTTATATGCTATGCTATACATGGTAAATATTTTTCTCAAGTTACAACGTATTCATTTATTTGCTGAATTTTATTTTAGTTATGATTCTACTTATTTATTTGTTTGACGATACAAAAAAATATAAGAATGATTTATAAGTTTAAAGGATCGCCCATGACCTATGATACTTTTAAAGTAAACAATGACAATGAACATTTGCAAATATGAATTTCTAGCTGTTATTTTATTTAATTTACAAAATACGTTTAGTTAAATTTTATAATAAGTTCTTGGTTGCAACGTCCAGAAAGTTAAGATTGTTCGGATATCGGACTGTAACTCTAAATGTTACCATAACTACTGGCTTCAAATATTAGTCCTTTATTATAAATAACGGTAAAACGACAGAAAGAGTTAGGCAACAGTTGAATGTACATGGTAAAATATTACACGAAGGGATGACTAATAAATCAAATAGCTGCTCAACTTGATTGATGTTTGTTTTTTGCAGACTTATTCCATGAATGTACCATGTTCCCATCATTTATTCGATACATTATTTTTGACAGGAACAAAACGTGATTGTAATGTACGCAGTCTCCCAAAAATGTAATAATTATTCTTTGATTTAAAAGAGTATGTATAGTTTGTATTATTTTTTTGATCAATTACAATTTTGATAAAAGTTTAAGACAACTATGGTAGTCAAGAATATTGTATGTGTGTTTGTACTTATAATTGGTCAATATTTAATCAGTCTTGAATTCATTGTTATAATTTTATTATTTCTTTAACATGCATTAATTACCCACAAAATCTTTAAAGCATTTTAAATTTCTTAATTTTCATTTCAAAACAAAGTTGTAACTATTAATTTTAAAACAAAACAAAATAAAATTTAAAATCATGTTGGGCTGTTTCTGCAGGAGTTAATAATTACTAAAGTTTCTATTTGCCACTATTTACTTTGAAGTTTCCATAAACCAAAGTACATTTCATTTTAGATCATATTTACTAACATTACCATAATTATAAAAGGATTTAGTACTTTACAAAAAGATTGTTATGACTTTTTTTTATTTTTAATCGATTTTTAAACCCCTTGCTAATGTATTAGACACAGATTTGTTTTAACAATAGGTTTTAGATTTCGTTTAGAACAATTTTAAATTAGCTCATTAATAAATATTGTGTGTACTAACTAAACAATACTGTTTGTTTGTCCTGCGTGTCATTTTATTTAATCATAGCAGCATGGATTGGCTTTATTAAAAACCGTTTCATGCATAAGTTATATATAATTAATTGTTAGAAGGTTTACAATAAATTTGAACAGATTTTGTGCTGAACCTACTAAGATACTTTGGTTTACAAACCATATCTTTACAATTTTAGTTAGTAGATGGTGTAAACGAATATTCAGCAAAACATTTTTTTTATATTCCTCTCAGGAGATATGATTTTTAAACGATTGCAATATTTTAAATTAAGGTCGATTTTTAACAATACTTTGACTGATTTCATCCATTAACGAACTCGACCGAGATTTTCTGTTTTTTTTTTTATTTCAACAGTCTGGAAGTAGTTTGTGAAAAATTACGGTATTTATTATGTGTATAAAAGTTATATATACACTTGAGGAGTTGACGATAGGTTTAAGGTTTAGGGATCATGAAACGAAAAACTAGACATTTTCGAAAGTTGCACTATGGTAACGTCAGCAGTAGATACGTTCTTTGAAATCTATCTAAAACCAATACTTTAAATTAATTATGACATTATGACTTAACCATTATTAGGCTTGAACCAAAGCATATAGGGAGAATTGTATTAGTTTCTACTGTATGAGCAAATTAAATACTACTCAGTTTCTTCAAATGGTGATATATTATGTGAACCAATCTCAACGACTTTAACAATATCATAATACAGATTTGATTAATACAGTTTTCATTTGATAGTATAAATCATAAAAAAGAAAATAAACATGGTTCGTAATACATGAAAGGTACAACTTCAAATTAAACTTTGTTTTGTCTAGGGTATACTTTGTATGAAAGATATAAATACGGTTTTCAAAATATGCAATATTCTTATAGAATAGTCAAAGACGCAGAAATTCAAGTGGACGTACCAGTATACACATAATATATAAATACAAACTCAGCAGTTGTAAACTAATATAGAATTGAGGACTGCTTTGCGAGAGCAGTGAAGTTACTCATTTTGATGAGAAGGGAGGGAAAATGTAGGCGACACTCGAGATATACAACTTAACCTTCAAGAGGCTTGTTGTAGTTACATTTGTTGAGTTACTTGTAACGCGTTTAGTAGAAGGAAAGTACTTGAAGTGCTTTTGTCTGTTTAAGGATTACAGAAAGTCCTTTAAACGTTAAACACCACTTGGTTATTGACCCAGCGCAAGATACTGGATTATAAACGTGTTTTACTATCCTACGAATTGGTTTTTGTGTAATATTTTGCCATACAAACTCGTGTAATATAGTTTAAATACAATTATTTTATATTTCATTGTTAACATGGAGTAATATTATTCCATGTTAATAAACATAGTAACTTAATGACACTTTTTCATTTATAAAAAGTACTACTTTCTACTTGGGAAATAATCTGTACATTGCACAAGCTTTAGATTCAATCAATTTTAATACATTGTATTAGTAAACAAATATTTTATAACACTATTTTATATAACTATTGTATATTAATGTAGTTTTTAATGTTTCGTCAATGAAATATTTAAGTCATATTAGAATGATCAAATTTATATAAAAGTTACATAAATATGTCATACAAAATAACAACTATTGTTGACATTTTCGGGACTAAAATGCGGACACACATAAAACTTGGTATTTAATTTCTTTTTTTTTTACCAACATTATGTATAACATTGAAAGTTTGTAGCATATACAACGAATTTTTCTCTAAGAGTACGTACAATAAATTCTTCATGGCTGTAATGTCAACGAATAGAAAAAATGCAATAATTTGTTTATACACAAAAAATGTTAACCAATATTTGGGTACTAAGCGGAATGTCAAGCAGTGAGGTTAATATGACACATACAAATTTTAGCCGGCCACAAGGGAAGCCTGAGATCCACGATGAATTAATGTCTTTATGCTACTTATTTGAGAATTGATTGAAAAATATTTTATCAGCACTTACTGTTTTAATAAGTATTTCATTTTAATTCAAAACTACAAATTATCAATGGATTAAAAATATCATTTGTTATTTCATTAATGCTTTTCAAAATGTATGTAGAATAATAATAATACCTCACTTATTGTCTCATATAATGGTTTATTATCTGGACCCTTTACTAAGATGTAAAGATTGAAATTTCATTGTTTAGTTTCATTCTCTTTACAATTACTGTAATACGTATTTAACAATTAGTAAAAGTAGATTTGTAAAAAAAAAACCACATTTTAATTGTTAATTCATAATACATTTCAGCATTTCTCTTAGTTTAGTTAATTTGATTTATTTTTAATACACATATAAAATATCAAACAACAAAGTATATAGTCTTTAAAATCAGTAGGTAAAAACTATTCGGTTATTAGTGGTATTTAGTAACAAAAGCGAAAGTATTATTTCTTTCAAATATAAACCTTTACATACTGCTGGTATTTTTATAGATTTAAAAAAATGTGAAAGCTAAAAGTATGAATTATAAAAACACATAATATACAAAATTATTGTTCCTTTACACTTGTTGCTAAGCATTTTATTTTGAATACATCTTTTACAATATGTCATACGTTAGTTATACAGACAACTAAACCATTTGAAAGATATTGTTACTATAAGTTACGGGTGAGATTACCCTAAAGATTCTGAAATAAATACAAGTATGATTTAATATATGTACGTTACAAAAAAAACCCCAAAAAAAAAAAAAAAAAACAAAAACCAAGAATAGTAATTGCCTCGATGTTGAGTGTTATAAGTCATATTTTAATAGCTTTGTATTTAAAAAAATATTTTTTACTTTTCAATAATCTTCCTTAATTTACAAAAACTAGACAGAACAGTTTATTTTTGAACCGAATTTAATTACAATGTTAAAGTCATGATATTAAAAATTATAGAATTTGGGTTTGCTAATACATGTGTGCATACAAATAATATTGCAATATTGCATAGTAATTTTATTCAGAAAGTCTTATATGTTACTTTAGAGTACAATTTAAATTTGTTTATGCATTATATTTGCATAAGTTTAATCATTTATTTTATTTAACAATGATAATCATTTGGGCCAGTATTGTACTATTTATTTAAGTTTTTGTAAAAATTTTATTGTTTATGTATTTTATAAATAAATCAACTTAAGTGAATCTTTAGATACCTTTAATATCGTTGTATTTTGTGCATTTTATACAAAACATGGTAGTACTATAAATTTTCGCCGACCAGAACAGTCAAATTAAGTAATTATACTGATTGAAATCCCAAAGTTTTGTAACGTTGTAGTATTGTTTAGAAAGGTCTAATAATGAATATATCAAAAGTCCCGTTCAATAGGTGGAGAGCTGGAGGGAGGGGTCCAAAATATGTAGGGTAACTGTTTTATTTTTCGTAAATATCTCGAAAAATATGGGTTTTTACAAAAAGTACACACTAACTAAAATAAAGAAAATTAAATGATTTACAAAAAATATTCTTATAATTTTTTCAATATGGCCAGTGAGATTTATTTACGTGTAATATATTTTTACAGTATTATAATTAGTAATTTTATATAATGAGTTGGGTGTTTCGTTACCTTTGGCACATATTTCCTGGAATTGGCCTCGATTTAAAAGTAAACAACCAATAATCACCTTTGTCTGAAATCATTTCGCTTGTCATTTACTGTGACCAAAATCAGTTTTATATTAACAAATTCACATCTGAAAACTACGTATTAACCCTTTGTATTAGTATTACCTACGTACATGGCAATAAAGTTGTGTTGACTTGACTTAAATATTTTTTAAATTGGAACCGTTTAATACTTTCAAAGGGAAATAACAAAAAACTAGATCTTTCACGAAAAAAACGAAAAGAATAAAGTTTTTTTAGCATTCCCTATCGATTGTTTTTATAGTTTTTGAAATTGGTTAGAGAATAACGGACTTATGGCTCTTTGCCAGACAGTGTACAGTCTTGGGGGCGATGTCCACAATCGGACGGCAATGCAACAATGAAACCAAACAAATGATATTTTATTGCAATAATAAATTTAATCAAATGCGTTTCATTTATTTTGACTGAGAAAAACTGTTTGTCTCCTACCATCAGAGCAGGATGAAACTAACTTTAGTAATAAATATAATGTCTTACCGTTAATAACGTATCCTCGTCAGTGTGACAGCTGTTTTGCGACTTAACGCATTATCAAACACTGTACAACTAAGTAGAAACACATATTAACTTTGTTTTAAACTCACACGTTTTCGTATACACATCTACGCCCTTTTGAACGTCGTCTGAATAAAAAAAATTAAGAACTAAAAAAAAACACAACAAAAATGAAAAAGTTGAACATTGTTACACTTGTTGGCGTACCTACACCTGCAACTTAAATAATGCGACCACAGAAATTTTTATTCATTTTTCTGAAGAGGGAAGTGGTATACTCAAAATTTGTTCATTGTTAATGTTATGAGTGATAGTGCTTAACCTGGCTAAGCCGACGTGTTGGGCGAAACAGTACTGTAGACATCAGCTACTCTATAATAGTGGACTGAACAAGGTAACTTACCAATTTGGTAAGTTTTTAATATGTATTTTATATAATATAATCGTACCCCTATTTAGCCACGCAAAGCAATTTAACTGGCATAAAGAGTACTTCTGATTATTTTAACGTACTACGTTTAAAATATTAAAAAAAAAGAAATCTATAATTTTCTTACACTATTTACATTATAATATTTCGTCTTAGAATGTTTTCGGAATGAACTGAATGACTAATATAATTGGTTAAATATTTAAAAAACGTTTTAAACATTAAGTAATTTGATGAAATTAAAGCTGAACACAAAATCTCAAAAACAATACGTTTACTAACTTCAAACGCGTTTCAACGACAATGTCGCCATCCTCAGTGAGGCACGGGCTACAGTAATCAAACTATATCATGTTTTATTTAAATGTATGTTATTTACCATATCAAGTCAATTTTCTCTCCGTATTAACTCTACTCAGTTATATCTGTAGTATATGCATTTAAATTCACCAATACACGATAAATTATAACAAGTTTAGCTATACCAAGAGTTTATGTTTATATTCAATAAATACAAACTTTTTATTTTTATAAAACAATTTTTTATTTAGACTATTAAGTATTCGAGTTCTAAGTATTGTATGGATTTAATGTGTAGCAATTAACTAAAGTATTACTTAACTAACTAACTGATATTGAGTTATAAAACAAATTCTTAAAATAATATTAATAACCGAATTTGATTTTACTCCTGCAAGTGATCTTAAAGTAGTGTTGTGGGAGCTTTGTGAATGGAAAACCACTGCGCTTTGTGTTTCCAATACTTAAGCAATATAAATGTAGAGTTAATTGACTTAACAATGTATTGTTTTAAAAATGAAAAATAATGAAGTGAGGATTTAGAAAATAATATAAAATAGAAGCTTTGTGTATTATTATTTTCAAATGAAAAATATTTTCTTTAAATTACAAGGGAAATAATTTTACTGGAGGAACATCTAGTAACATCTAGATGTAGTATATCTGTCTAGGAATATCTAGTATTATAAAAGAAAACAAAATTAATTTCATTTAATTAATTACTTAAAAATACAACATTTACATGATACGGTTTTGAAGGCAGCATTGTTTAGAGTAGTTTTATTACGGTGCGATATAAAATTTAGACAAACATTTTCCCTCTCATAAATTAAAAATTAAATTCTGTATGTTTTTGTTCACTGCGCTCCTGTCATAAACATATCTTTTATATATTCGGATACAACAACATGTAATACATTAAACGTTCTGGTATGTGATTTAATTATATTTGCTTTGTAAAAAGTTCTCTTAATCTCTGTTTTTGTTATCTTGTTTTTTATATCCAGTAATGAAATAGCTAGATAAATTTTTGTTCCAGCATTTAAATTTGATACAACTATAATATCTTAAAAGGAAATATAGCTAATATAGATTACGCGGAAACAATGGTCTATTTGACCAAACTGATTAACTTTAGTTTTTAAAACAATAATATTTTGGTAAAGTTTTTATTTATTAAAAACTGAGTTGTATTTGAAATAAAATAATGACCTGGAAAGCAAATGAAATACAGTATTAAATTTTACAAATAAAAATGTTTATTTAGCAAATGCTTCTGTATTAAAAAAATGTTTTACTTAAGTGACTATAAAACAGTAAATTTATTTTATAGTTTAGAATAAAAATATTATATTATTAAATTATTAAATATGAATAAATATATACGTTATATTAAATAAAATGCTGTATTTTGACTTTACTAAATGCAACTAAAACAAGAATTTGATTGATAGAAAGTATATCTTAAAAGTATATTTCAAACACATTTCCCCCCTAATAAACAGTAATTATGTATCCATTGGCTGATATTTTTCTTATCAGAATACAATAATAATATTGTATATTAAATTTTGTATTTTTCTTCGGCGAAAATTCTTTATTCGATATTTACTTCGTGACGAATTTAAATCATATCATACTAGAATTTTAAAGGGAATATGTGTTATGTATTTTCAAATATTATCATGATTAAGTTTAACCATTTAAAAATGTAGTTTTATTCTTTTGAAACTATTTTTACATCGAAACACACAAATTCTACATTTTGTTCCAAATGTGTTTACTTTAGTCTATACATTTAAAAGTATATGGGGCATTAGAAATGCCCGAAGTATGAGTATTATATTTGTAAAAAAAGAACAGTTTTGTTTGTCGTTTCAGTAAACAAAATGTGAAGCAAAAACATTTGTTTTGAAGATCTAGTGAACAAAAATGTTTGCAGTCTGAATGGATGAAATTAATTCTTGTGAAAAGCTTTGTCAATCCTAAGTAATACAAGTAAGGGATTTTTCATGAAAACTTTACTAATTTCAGAAATTATAGATTGAACGAAAATAATACTACATACAAGTAAAACATTATGGAACAAAGCAAATTAATGAAAGTTAACAAATTCTGTTTTGATTACCGACAATGTAAATTAAAGTGACTTATAAAACAGACAAAAGACGAACATAAAGGTAACGTTTATAGCGTACTTCTTATAACGTAACACATTAAATTTTGGTACAGATTTTACTCTGCAGTCGTTATCAGAGTTTGGAAATATCGTTTTAATACCGGAAATATCCGTGATCACTCTTACTTTTGCTTTAAGCTTCAAAGAATGTCCTATTTTTATGTAAATATTTCAATATTTCTCTATTAAACATTGATATTAGTTTTAGCTTCGTGAAAAAGAAAATGTGTGTACAAATATCTATGAAAGCCTGAAATGGAATTCTATTTTAAATCATTGACAGAAAAAGTAGAGTCTGACTCTTTTTAAAGTATAGTAAGATCTCTTTCAATAACTGTTCATTAAACATTATAGGAGACGATTAATCATAAATTAAAACGATTGTACCACCTTTAAAGAAATTATGACAAAAATTTAGAATGCGTGCTGGGCTAAGACGAAGATGGTACATATAATCCTACAAGAAATGAAAGTTTACCAAGTACAGCAAGAGATCTGTAACCTTACCTTATTTGAAGATGATACTGAACACCTGAGTTAGCTATTTACAGGAAATACAATAAATACAATTCGTATAACAAACAGTTTGTTTATTGCTATAACTGTAAACTGATATTCAAAAGTTATATGCCCTTAAGTAAAAGTTAAAAATTTATATGCCCTTAGTTATAATAAAAAAAAAGAAAATTTAAGAAAAGTTTACATTTACAATATTGATTTTGGTTATATTTAAAAGATCCCTCCCCTAAAGTAAAATTAGAAAAACCCTCCCCGTTTATAATACAACATTTATTACAATTTATTTCCTTTTTACAACATTACAAAGTTAAACATATAGTACCATAGATTTATTAATAACTCTTGTTTTGTTGGCCAACCTTAATACTAAATGAAATTAAATAATACAAATAATGGCGTTTAATAATTTAGTGAGACGTCTCTCATATAATAAATAAAAAAAAAACATTTAGATTTTGATTGAAATCCCTGGGGGTTGTGGTTCCAAAATTTTGCTAGCGATCCCTTCCAAAATATAAGTAATTAAAAGATATTTGTTTATAGCCTTTATTTATATTTTAATTGATTCATAAGCCTTTATTTTTGATTTATATTGATAGAAATATTTCAGTATTCTAATTGCCACACTGAAGTCATTATGAAATTAATGGTTGATAGTGTAATCGTTCTAAATTTCTATTGTTCACAAATTGTTTGCCCCTTAGACAGTTTGTTTACAGAATGTGTTCACTTCACTGAAGAAAGAATAGGGTAGTTCTTGAACCAGTATTCACTACAAACAAAGCACAACAGGACTTAGTTTTAGAACTTATGTAACTTAGTTTTTAAGTTTAAGATTGTTCATATGCTTTCATGTATAAAATGTCATATTTAAAACAGCATAGCTTTTGTAACTATGAATTTATGAAATAGGATTAAAGAAATACTTTGAACAGATACTAGCTATTTTTATATGGCTTTAAAAGGCTATTAAATATTAAATTGCACTTTGCTTAGTGCTATTAGGCTGTATCTTGATATTAACAAATACAGTAGGCTATTTATACTAAATTAATTTATGACAGACTATTACTTTGTAAATGTAGAACAATGGTTAAAGTTAAATTCAGACAACATACATTATGTATAGCCAACTCAAATGGAAAATTAGTTTAAAATATTTGTATGAAATCTTTACCTGGTGAATGAGATTGATACATTTTCGCTGGTTAGAATGTTGCAAACTAAGAAACATGGCCGGTCTACTTATTACTTATTACGAAAGATTTTCACTACTATATACATCCAAAATTACACAATACACAATTTTTAAATTAAATTAATACTTTTTGGTTAAGCGAATACACCGCACTAAGCATCGCTTATCTTTTGAAACAATTATATTAAACGTATTGTGTAGACAAGAAATATGTCAGGCCATGTTGTACCCAACCTCGAAAAAAGCTTAATGGCAGCGTGACTAGTGCATCAGTCTTCATCATGTCGCGCATGCGCTGTTCAGTACCAGGTCACAGCTGATTAATTGTAGTTGTCCGTGATGGACGGCAGATCGGGTCAGGGTTGCTGTTTTATTATGAATAGGCATTTGAGATGAAGTTAAAGGCGCGCTTTTTAAATGACGGCGCACGATTTTTCATGGAACTATTTGTTTCCTTTTTTAATATATGCTATCTAAATATATTATTGAGTGGACTATGTAATTCTACGATAAAAGTGTTATGTTATTTGTGTAAGAAGTTGTTTAAAGCAATTTTAATACTGAAGAAATCTAAATTTGTTTTTGTATAATATTGGACGTACTATATTACCGAAGACGTACTGTATCATTGCAGATGGAACAATTTATAATAATGTTGGGGAAATAAGTTACAAAAGTCCTCAGTTAAGAACAAAGTTAAAAAACCAAATATATAAATCGAAAATATGAAGAATCATTAATATTCATAAAACAATTTGGTAGAACTGAATATAATAACGAAACAATCCGTAAAATTTAAGTGTTTGAAAATAAAATTAATTGCTGGTTTTATATTGTATACGTACACATGCACTTTACTGAATACTCCAAAAAGCTACTGTCAATGTAAATAATTTACAGCGTAACTTTACTAAACATGAGCTGTAAAAATGCTATTTAAATCACACAATATATAATTTTAACGGATAGTAAGAAATAAACGTAATGACAACAGATTCTAAACATGTTATGCAAGAAATAATGAAACATCAAACTTGTTTAGCTGTAGATTATACTTAACAAAATTTAATATTTATTGATAGATTTTCTGTCAAGAATTAATTGTCTAACTGTTTGAAAAGATGAAGCAGAATACTAAAGTTTTGATGGTGCAAACATTTTTTAACTGTTTGCGGGATTTAAAATTCACCACTTTTAACGGTTTCAACTCAAAGTGTTAACTGTTGTAGTGTATACAACTAGGTAGACCATATTTGATGCTATTACAGTGGTAAGAGTTGTCCAATTTAAATTTAAAATTTTCAACAAATTTATATTTTTACTTTCTCCCCCTATACCGTATATAGAGAAAGTATTGTATTTTTAAAAATTTTCGAGTTTGAGTTTTTGGTGGAAATATTCGTTTTGGTTTTCCATTATTTTATGGATTTTTATTGGAAAATAACTCTTAAAAATTTATTAAGTCCCTATAATGAGGGAGAAAGTATGTGTCAGTATCCAGATACCGTTTATTTAAACATATCTTAATTATAACAAATTTGTAACTTCCCATTTAGGTTATGGGAAACAAACGGGGATCTGGAGGATGGGGATAGAATTTATGCGTTTTACCTTTGACACACGATTTATTCTCCCTTAAAATGTACCACAAATCGAATGTGGAATATGTTTATTTAATACTGGCAAATATTTCTGAAAAGAATTTTAACATTGCCAGCAATTATGTAACCTTCCAAAATGCATCGGAATATCTGACTCCGTTTTGTCATAGTTATTAGCTGTCCTAAAGTTTATTTAATTTTTGTTCTAAACAATCGTACAAATTGTACTATTTTAGAATTTTCCACATATACGCGTTTGGAATAAAGTTAATCAAAACACAAGTTTAAGTTAGAAAATATATTTTCTAACTTCTTCAACTTTTGTTATAAATATTTAAAACACGAAGGAAGATATAATACCAGGAGGCAAGGTTTACAGTTTCCTCCCAAAATATAACTCGGGCTCTCTTATAAAGTATTAGGAAGGAACAGGATTAGAAGGATTTGTAAGTGTAAATAAAACAAACGTTTTCAAGCCTTGACGTAGGCCCTGCAGGATTAAAGGGCCTACAGAACCAAAACTTTGCGGCAAGAAACACTGCGATGGTGGTCGTTCCTTTTCTTTGACATTTAACTAGTTTAAGCATATCATTTGTAATGCAATGATAAACATATTGCAAAGCACTTTATACCTATTCAGAAAAAATAAATCTATTGATAAATTTATTTTTAAATGTAATGGTTTATCAATGTTGTTTTCAAACATTTTAAAGTGATATTTTGTTTAATACAAAACCATTTCACTCTAAATGGTTTTCCAGTGCTAACTTTAAAATTTATTCACAAACTGAATCGAAGATCAGGTGTTCACACCATCTTTGCTAAGCGAAGACTTAAACAGCTCAAAATATCTAGTTTTGTTTTACTCACAGTTTCAGAAGGTACTAAAAGTAAGTTTAGGAGCATATCTTTGACCAACATAGATGGAACGGTCTTGTGGCGATTTTTTTATATCTTAGCGTTCGAACCAAAAGGTAGTACGTTATCCTTGTAAAAATCTTGTATCGGATTAATATATAATTACTTATTTATTATACTTCAAGCCACTTATGAAAAAAGTTGTTGCTCTACTAAATTACATTTAAAATGTACATGTACACATTTTGTCAATAAAACAATCATCCCAGTTATTTTCTGGTAAAAAAAAATTGGTTAAAATTGCTTTTCTCTGCTCATCTACACTCGCACGAAACCTGTTGACTAGTTAGTTAACTGTTTCAACCTGTTAGTTCTCCAAAATGATATTAATGTATTTAATGTATTATTCTTAACCCTCAAGTACTATGGAACGTCTGTCGGACCACTCTTGAAGTTTTCCGCCCTCCTTTCTCCACTCCCTTGCCACGACGTGCCAGCCCCTCCCAGTAGCTTTCAGTTTTGGCCTTGACAGTGACATCTGAAAGAGAGGTTATTTTTAGTTTACCCGTGCGTGCGTTATAAGCGATTTGAGATCTAGTGGACGGTAGTTAAGTATAACTTAAGTAGTTAAGTGTCATAGTAGTTAAGTGATTTTAAAAATTGCATGTAGCGGTCTCAGGGACGAACCATAGTGTTGGCGTTATTATTGTATTATAGAACTTTGCTGAAGAATTTTATGTATACATATATTATTTCTTTGGTCAAATTATTTTGTATATATTACGCTTTGTATGTAGTAGTTTTTATTCCAGATTTTAAGAAGTTTTGCAATGTTATTGTAAATTTGTGACTAAATATATTTGTTGCGGTCTGACAGACCCCTAAATAGTACTTGTGTAATTTTTTAAAGCATATACGTTGAACTCTTTTTTTTTTAAACTTTACACTTTCAAAATAAGGTTAATAAGTGTTATACAGTATATTTAGATTTTTTTTAGATTTTTTTAAACTCTTACTAACTTATTTACTTGGAAAAAACGTGCTTACAAATAATTAGTAGGCCTACGATAAAAAAAATTAAAGTCAAAACTACGTACTTTTTGGTAGTGGCTTGGGAAAAATAAAAAAAATCTAAATCTATAAAAACTTAAAGATTAATAAGTGTCATGTTAAGTTTAAATATACAAGCAACAAATCAGACTATGAGCAAATTTTAAAAGTATTTTTTTTAAACAAACTTTTAAATTTTACATATGGTCTCACAGACCTGTCAACTCTACCAATTATAACAGATGTGTAGACAACTATCTTTGTCCAAAACATTCCTTACATTTCCCTTGCTTGATTGGAGTTTGTCTTCATAATATTATTCTAATTGGATTAAATATGAGGAATTTTACTGTTGCCTGTATTTTTCTAACACATTTAAAGATTTTTTACCATTAATATAAAACATTCCGAAACAAATTACATTAATCAATGTAGAATAATAAAAAAACTAAAACCATTTCATTAGTAATATCTCAACGCATTTAATATCATAAAATTTATAAATACTGAGCAAATATTCATTTTAAATCATCTAAATTGATAAAGAAAAGGAACTATTATAATAATAGGAATTTGTATCATAGGCACTGCTGAAAAATCGTACTTATTATAGTTTTGTAGCAAGCTAGTCATTAACGTAAAACTCGTTTGAAAGTTGCTTTTCTTAATCAGTTAAGTTGTTTGTGCCAAGTAATAAATAGGAACTATAATAAAGTTAAATTAAGTTCTAAATAAAATTACTTTTATAAGAACTGAATACCAAAATGAAAAATACCAGAAAGTGTTTATTTATATTTAAATGTTTTAAAGAAAAAAATGATTTTAAGTCATGTATTATTATCATTATCAATGCTGAACTAAGTCAATGAAAGCAAATTTCGTTAGCATAAACTGCTATTTAAGAGCCGAAACTAACAGTCATAAAATAATGAACAGAACTCGGTAAAAAATATTGAAAGTTGCGTATACCATAATTAAACCTTACTTTCTGAGTAATAGTGCAAAGTCTAACAAATTGTTAAGAATGCATGACAATTTATGTATTTATCGTTGGTTTTGAACACAAATTATAAATAAAACAAGTTAGGTAATGCAAATAGAATAGCTTTTGAGAGTTGTACTGACACACATCAATGTTTGCGTTTTGAAATACAATAATGAATATTGTTGCCAGAAAACCAAATATCCATACAAAAGTACATTTGGGGTGGAGAAAGGGCGTTACAGATTAAATAGCTTTATACAATGCTGAAATATGTTGCACGGAAGTCAGTTGTAGGTGTGACATATGATATTGATGGTTGTTTCCGACAGGAAATTAAACACTTTCAACGTTTATCCAACCTTTCGAAAGGCATTCACTGTTTCAACCAGCTCTGTAACTAATCAACCGTGTGACACGATATATAAACCTCATTACTACGTACTTGCAGTCAATTAGAATTGCAGATAGG
Source organism: Philaenus spumarius (assembly GCA_018207615.1). NCBI lineage: Eukaryota > Metazoa > Arthropoda > Insecta > Hemiptera > Aphrophoridae > Philaenus > Philaenus spumarius. Next base: position 56,139 of record JAGFPH010002443.1, on the reverse strand, counting down.
TCAAATTAACGCCGAATATCATGTTATTCCAACATTGACATTTAACTTCTGACCTGATTCCATACAACTAAAACTACTTTGTATATAATAACTTGGAGAAGAGAAATGCGTGACCAACATACTAATTGATATAATACTACTTTTACTGACTAATAATAATTAACTATGCAATACTGTTTAAATTAATGCACTTAATGCATTGGAACAATCTCTAATTTCACATAAGAACAGTTACATATAAAACAGTTTAATACTTCCCTTTGATATTATTCACAACAAAAGGTTAGAAAACAACCATGTTTTTAAGCAAAAGAAAAAAATAATTTATGTAGTCATGTTGCCTGTCAAGTTAGGGCTTTTTGTGCAATCCCTCTAAATTATAAATTAGTAAAACACCAGAAACTGCGTAGATTTAAATAATGCAAATGTTATTCCGAACCACGTCAAGGATTATAAGTCTCGCGGGAATATCACCTTCAGAGATATTATTGGTTATTATTACATTATTTACTTCAAATTATTAATAGTGTGCGACTACTCCTCAACATGGCACACAGCTCGCAACAATCTTATATATTATATCCATTTAAAAATTTAATAAATATTACAACATATTAATAATATATCAATACTTAATTTTTATTTTAAAAAATTTATAGTTCACAATGCTTTCTTTTTTAATATAAAATGAACTATATATTAAATATTAAATCAATCTGAATAACTAAATACATCCAATCTTCTGTGAATAAATTTCGATTTAATAACACTAGTATTCCACCCCCTTATTAGTTTTTAATACAAATAACAAACTAAATAACAACATTTGTCCTTTCATTTAAGGTAGAAATCAAACTATAAATTTTAAAGTCTTAGATTTAAATAACAGAGTGTTTTTGCTTCTTGCACTTATACTGGTTGGTAACTATAACTCGGAACATTAAGTAAGAGCTTTTAATTACTAAAGTTTCACCGTGAATTGGATCATTGCCTGGAGAAGAGGGCAAACACGGGCAAAAGAGGGTAGAGAAAATATATAACCACATTATTGTGAAAGTTTAAAACTCTTTTAATCGGTAAACAAACCAAACGTGAAATGATCCTTACTTAAGAAAAACCGTTTAAACATTTGATCACATATTTTTATAACACAAACGAATTTATTATTAATTAGAAATAAAATAATTTTATTTGTTTTGCATAAAAAGTTTACCACATTTAGTTTCCAGTTTGAGGTATACAAAGCATGGCATGCATATGTAGGACATAAGATACACTATATAGTTGGGGGTCCCAACCTTCTAGAAACTGCTTACCACTTAAAATTGTTTAGACTACCACCAGTCTAAAGTACATATTCTTAGAAATAAATATTTACCGTTGGAAAAGTCTCCATTTAGTTGTTTTATTTTCATTAAATTACTGAGAAAAATTCACGTTTAATTGCTATTGTATTTTGATTTTTCATCCCTCTTTATCAAAACAACAATAAATTTATATACACTTTTTCGTTTTTGCATGCTAATTTTTATTCGAAAATATATAGAGATATATGTATATTAATAACAACTTTATAATAAAGGAAAAATAAAACGATTATTGGAGATTACAGTTTTATTTATTACTCACAGGTCTAAAACATGGTTACAATTTGATATAATTAGTACAAACTAAGGTTAAGCAAAAGAACCATTAACATCATCAAAAATCAACATGATTAATCATTGATTGGTTAGATTAGGTGGAAACTTGTTGTTGTTGTGATTAAAGTGTCAACATCAGGAGTAATGGAACTTAACTTTACTCTTAAGTCCTCTTCAACACTTATTCTGTTTCTATGTTTATTTCTGATGTACAACAGAAATCCACTCTCACACAAGTAACTTGTAACGAATGGCATCAAAACTACCATAGCTCGCCGGAAGATCATTGCATACTAAGTTTTACACCCGATCCAGAAGTTAATTAAAGATTTCTCTATAAAACTGTCTTTCACGGAACTACCTTATATTAGAAAAATTATTTATGATCCAGGCGGGGAGAGCCAGCGCCTGGCAGACTTGCAGCAGATTAAAGTTTGCGGGTCGCGCACTCAGAGGCCACATAGAACTCTATTAGGTGAATTAATAGAGTTCTCTGAGAGGCCCTTACCGTAATCGCTAGTAACACCCACGAGTACCTCCTGGAAACGTTCCAGCATACCACCAGTGGTACGCATACCACAGGTTGGGAATCCCTGCTTTATAGAATACAACTTGAATAGAATCTCCCAACTATCACGTTTATCAAGTCACAAAATCTAAAACGAACAAGTCGTCATCTTCAGTGAAGCACTACATTTATAAAGTCTCATGTTACATGAAGCATTGATATAGTCTCATGTAACATAAAATACAGTTTGTATAATGTAACTTTTTAGACAAATTGTTCTACTTTTGTAAAGGGATTTTGTACTTTTTAAATAGGTTAAAAAATCGTTTCCAAACTTGGGATACTTAATATGTGCTACTATTATTATTTATTGTTAAAAAATAATATCAATTTAAAAGTTGCCAACAGCAAAAATATGCGCATCCTGCTTAAAATTTATCAATATTTAAACCATTTAAAGTAAACTAAAGTTTCAGTAAATATATAACAAAATTATTCGACCAAAATGTATGAATTTTTCATTAACAATTTGGGACCGTAATCATGTGTTAATTAATCTCCTTAAATTAACCCTTGTCTATTTACGGTCGCGTCAGATCCGTTAATTCAAAATTGCAGTTTTTAAGCCAAGGATACAATAATGATCTAATATTACGCATTATTTTTGTTTTATAAATCTTAAAACAAATATTTCATTACATACAAGGGTGTCATAATAAACACAGGATCGAATTCGGCTTAGTTTAGTCGTAATCTGCCATTTTTTATTTTACAAAAAACTCAGTGTAACTCCAGAAATATTTAAGTCATTGAGTTCAAAAATGTTTATATAATCATTTTGTTTATTACGATTTACACGTGTACCAAACATAAATAATGTATTTTTATAATTTTTAAAATTACTACATTAAAAATTTTTAAGGTAAAATGTATTGAAAACCATTAATTTTACATAAAATGTACAAAAAAAAACAAAAAAATTTGTTTATTTTACGAAAACAAAATTACATTTTTTACTTTTCTCCACGTCAAAGGATAACCTACTTATCTACTAAAAACTGAAAACATAATTTCTTTGCAATTGTTTACAGCACCAACAATTTGACCTAAACCTACATTAATTTTAAACCTTGTAATAATTAAAATAAGATTAATTGCTAGGAAGTGAATTATAAATTAAAATGTGACAAATTATGAGAGAATGGTCTTTTTTACTTGAAGAGAGCGGCTTACTGAGTCCT
>JAGFPH010002443.1:18159-52647 GCA_018207615.1 Philaenus spumarius | reverse complement strand
GACTACACATGGTACATATCATCATTTATCAAACCCTCTGGTGTCTCCTCCACATATTAAATTCCAAACCTATATTTACTGAATCTCAGCTCAAGAACCAAGAGTCTTTTTTTTTATTTATTAAATTGCTTAACATGAAGATTTTAATATGTTTGTGACAATATACGATGAATTAACACACTGTTGGTATGATATAAGATACCATATTCATTAACATTTAAAGAAAATCAACAGCATATGGTTGCTTGAAATAATAATACATTACATTTTCTGTGGATCATTAAAATTGTAAAATATTCTAATAGTTTTAAAACTTTAGAAAGAAATGTTCTAAAATCAAGTAGTTGTTTATAGAAACAAAATTTAAATACGTATCAAAATATTATGAACATTGTTTAATTTACGACACCCCTTATTATATTTACGTTCCAAAAAAGTTTTAAATTTATTTAAATAACAAACATTTAAAAATATAACAATGTAACATGGTTTATTGTTTTACAGAATTTCCTTAACAATAAAAAACTATTTTTGAGCCTCTGCTTTATAACTCACTTAAAAACTATACCAATAGATATTTGAAGTATTATTATTTGTGCTATACCATAATAAAAAAATTCTTAATTTAAATCTATATACAATTTTCAAAATTATCTATGTAAAGTTAATGCTAAGAGTTTTGCATTTACAAACTATTTGGTCTTCAGAAATGTAGCACGTCATAATATGTTAAATTAGAGCGATAAAATGTCAGACCAACATACAAATAATATTTCATAACCATAACTTGCCATTTTTTATTACACAGCGGTTCAGTAGTGATAGCAAATATTGTTGTCTATAATGAAATAAAAAACAAGTTTTTTCATTAAGTCATACTATCTAAGCTTACAACTGATATAAAACAACTATTGCAATCTGTATTCTTATGAATTACCCCAGGATTTCGCACCAAGTTTAATGCCACTTATTTTAAATGTATGGATGTATAAAATTACATCAATGTACTCAATCAAAAATCGTTTAAAGTCCTTAATACTTTTTATTGCACATATTCTGCACGCATCTATTGCGAATAAACTATAAGCATTTCTTTCTTTGTAATTTTGTTACCAACATAAAATGATTGCGAGTTTAATTATTTATATTTTATTTTATCGGGTTTAGTTACATCCTCTTTATTGCATTTTAAAATTGTGTCTTGTTTGCTGTCATTTACCCTCCTAACTATTTTAAAGTTTTAAACTTGAATAAACACATACTAAACATAAACACATACTAAACAAATTGTGTTTAAACCTTAAAATATATAAATACTTTATTTGTAAACAACTATTACGTAAAATTTATCATAATCAGTAAGTGTAATGAGGCTAGATTTCAGGAGTGACAAATACACTAGACATTTATACTAGGTGAAGTAACAGATTTACATTTCACAAGCAGAACTTGACACTTCGATTTATTGTTAAAGTTCGATAATATATCTTAGTTTAAATTTAAATCAAGAATATAAAGTTTAGTTAGGTAATGTTAGCAAAGGTTAACACTTATTGACTTTTACTCGAGCGATAATTTCCAGAAACATTTTTCTGATAGCATCTGCAATTATAAATATATAATATATAATACTTGTTAATCATTATATATTTTAACAAAAATGATAGACAGCAGAGAGAAACAATCTACTTAAACACCAAGAAAATAAAAACATAATTTATTATTTAACAAAAGGGACAACCCCTTACGTCGAAACCTGTGTTTGATGTCATTTCCATTGCAATATACGTCATGCACTTTTATTGCTTTTTCATTGCGTAGTATTTTATTTTAATCCAAGATAAGGAATATATTACTTGTCTGCAGAGCGTACACAATAATAAAAACTTATTTCTCGTTTATACTACTATTTTAATTATATAGCTTACATTATTTTTAAATTAAGATTTCCTAATTAATAACTATTGGTTGAATGCCTTAGTAAAGCCTAATAATACCATTAGTTTAAAATTGGAACTGAAAAGTTTCTGTAAAGTATCTTTTTGTGGGGTTTCTGAAAGATGTTTGGCCACTTAAAGAAATAGAACTCTTTGTCTTTAGTGATCAGCCAGTAGGTGCGTTATTTGTGGCATGTATTCCATCATTTGATCTTTTCTGCGTTTTTCCTATACAGTAGAGTTGTATTATTAAGACAATTTTATATCAATAATAAGGCTTTTTAAATTTTATTGAAAGTGAAGTGTACTTTTATGTAATAATAATTTATTCTTCCAAAAATATGTTTTAAATTTATTATTAAAGATTTTCTACTTGTGTATAAAACTACTAGTTTCAATAAATTATATTAAAAAAAAAGATTCACGTTTCTTTGGTATCCAAGTCTACGTAATATAATTAAGCTTAATTACTTACTTTACAGTTGTCTTTGGACCACCGTACGGGATGCATCCCACGCGTAGAAAGTTTTTAATATATACTCAATGTTTGTGTTTGTGTGTTTTTGTGTAATGTTCGACGACCTCGCAAGGTCGATAAGTGTCTGATGATGGAGTAAATCTCCGAAAAGCGTCATAAAAGAGAGAAGGAAGGCACGTGACATAAATAAAGTAAGTTATTAATCTTAATTAAAAATTAAAGTATTTTCTTTTTTAAATACTAAAATTTCAAGGTTAGCAATTTTATTATAATGACTTTTTATTACACTACGACAAGGAAGGATTAATGCAAACAAAATTTATGTCAGTTTTAAAGAATAAACATAATGTTTAAAGTCTGGTGTTCAATAATACATAACTAGAAATATTATACAAATTTGTTAACTTTTCTATAAGTAGTTTTAAAACTAGTTCACTACTGACATGTGGATGGTTTTACGTCAAAGTTTAGGGATTTCTCTTTAAGTTAAGTATTACATTTCTTTGAGATACAAAGGTAAAGACTTTTCGTTCACAAAGAACGGAAAACTAAATTAAACTTTAGGTAAAAGGCACAAAGAAAATTCTGGCCGAGTAAAGATGCAGTCCTCTATAAGTAACTTATGTGGTAAAAGATTTATGGCATATAAAAGGGTTTTGCCAAATCATTTTATTTATAATATAATACAATTCTGTAATATTTTCGTAAGATAAACACAGGTCTACTGCAATTTTGTGTTTTCCACCTTCCATTCCTTCGGCACAAGTCTTATTTTGATTAATATAAATTCACATCCTATTAGCACTTCAAAAAAAATAATATCAAGTAGGAAACATCCTTTCTATCCATACCATACGAAATATTATCTGAGATCCTTAGTTCCGTTGTTGTAGTAGCCTTATTTAAAACCAGACTGAAATAAATAAAATTTTAGTTTTTAGAAAAATATTTATGCTGTTATATGTAGAGTGGTCTTCGACAGCATGCAACACACAATGTTAGTCAGAAGATGATAATATATATTTTTTTCTAAATAATTTATAAGAACACTCTCGCCAAAGTAAAATTATGACCTATTATTTGAGAAAGTATAAAAACTGCTTACTTAATATATAAAAAGAGATCTTATCGACGACTTTAGATGTCTTATTGAGATGCCACTCTTTTTTACAACTTTAAGTATATCCACGTCATCATGTTGGTAATAAAAGGGATCACAAGTAGAGAAGACAAAAATAGCATTAGAAGACAGTAAAGTGTCTTGTCAGAACCTCATCAAGCAAAACAAGAAGCAAAGACAGAGATCACCTCGTAAAGAGTGGGAGAAGGAGAAAGAGAGAGAGAGGGAGAGAGGGGGGAGAGAGAGAGAGAGAGAGAGAGGAGAGAGAGAGAGAGAGAGATAATTGATTTGATTTATCTTTCTCAGAGTGGAGTGAAATTAGAATTTAAAAAGTCATATAATCTGGAAGACATTTAAAAAAAATTTTATTTTGTTATATGTACATGGAAGTGAGATGAAACCGAAAATCTCAGGTATGTTTCGGCTTTGAGAGTAAAGTGCATAAAAGTGAATTTCCAATAAAATTCGTTTGCATCGGTAAATTATCTTAAAAATATTTCCCTCAGTATTTGTAGTAAAAAAAAGGGTATTTTAATCGTAAATGAATAAACTATTGACCTGTTGTGGTACAGTTCCGTTAAAAAATGGCAATAACCTAAAAAATCAACAATTCTCGATATGATGTTTTTAAAAATAACCCAATAAGTGGGATGCATACTTTAAAAAATTTACAGCCATAACAGGCCATTTGTTTTTTTTGATTTAAAAACTTCCCATTTAATGATTTAATGAGAAGTGGTCGTACTTAGCTTAACTTTTTTTTAAGTGTACGTTTTTATATAGGTCTACTATTTTTTGAACACATGTTAGAGTCTGTCTACATGTAAAATGTATTTTATTTATTTAAATACAAATAAATAAACTTTTTTACATTTTGTCATATGTACTCAATTTTTGATGTCAGATTTTCAAATCACCTATACCCGGCACAAGTCAGACCCTGTCATCTCAGTCTCTACTGCAATCATCTCTACCAGTTACCACCTGACAATAAAAGAAGAGAAATTTCTATCTATTGATAGTGCAGCCAACTCTTGTACTCAGTCTGCTTTTATAGGTGTACTATTTGGTAAGCTGGTTACTGTATACCTACGTTTTCCCGTGGCTATACACTTGTGTGGGTGGGTAGATAAGAAAGTTGAGTGTAAAACTGTGTTTATATACTTTGTGAATCAAATCAACAGCCCCTATCGTGGAAGTTTAGCTCCCAGTATGCAAGTGCCACATAAAGTACTAGCAGGACCACTTTCTGCAAAGAATAACGACAATCAAAAACATTTTCTTAATCTTCGAAGTTATAGTTAGGCCCATTTCCATTTTACCCATATGAGTTGGGCGACCTGACCCCCTAAACCACAACAACTATATTCGTTGAAAAATTAATTAATTTTTTTTTAAATTATGCAAGTGATTAAAAAAAATCACATCGATGTTAAGATTGGGAATTTTATTAAATGAAAAAATAATACACGAAATTTAAAAAATAATACATACATTTTAATAAAGTACACGAATTACTTCTAATTATTTATTTCCTAAAACTTACACAACGCAACAACAACATCTGGAATCTTGGTAGTTGTAAATGTAATGCAAATATTTATAACTAATGTCTGAACACATACTGTAATTATCTTTTTGTTTTCACGTATTAATTTCACCCTTTGAATATGAAAATGTAAAATATAATTATATTTCATTTATGTTCAAACATACTTTCTAAAATCAGTTTGTAGATAAGATATGATATAAAAATACCGATTAAATTCGATTACAATTATTTAAAAGCAGTAGTTTTTTATATTATTTGTTGCTAAATAATAATTTAGCTTATTTCATTAATATTGTTAGATATATAAATGATTTTTAAATAAAAAATATTCAAGTAGAACTTGTAACATATATCACAATATATGTTGATGCATTACTTGTTTCACGATACAATATACAATTACTGTAAATTGATATTTTGCGTTTATATAATACTTGTCTATTCAATTATTTATACCAGTAGGGTGCTTTGACATGAGTTTTAATGACAACGTTCTATGCTCGTTCTGATTTTGGTAATGCATTTTTTTATGCGCATAATATAAACTCAACCCTGAAATACCTGTAATTATTGATAGTTAATTACGCAGTACGATTTATAAGCTTGATTTAAGCCAGATCCTTCAAAGCTAGTGGAAAATAGTAGTCGTAAAGTATCAATGTTATAAATATAGTTTTCGAAATGTCTAAGAAAAAAATAAGAAATGAATTACAAATCATATTTTTATTCGTAGCCACTTGATTTAATTAGCACAATTTAGTAGAAGTGTATGTAAGGGTGAAGAGATATATGTATTGTAAATATTTTTTTAAACTTTCAAAGCCAGTATCAGCTTGTTTTAAATATAACTGATAAGATTTAGAATAAATGACTACATTTATTACAATTAATTATCAAAAATTAGAAAATGACGTAAATAATAATAAATATGTTTTAAGAAGATATTTTATTATTTAATTTTCAACTAAAGGTAAAATAACTTCAAATTGACAATAATCATAATAATATCTTTTAACTAACTCTGTTATTTAAAGGAAAAAGGTATATAAAAGGGGATCACTAGTATCTAAATATTATTACTTTAAAGAATTCATATGTAATTAAATCACATTTTAGTAACACTTAAAATTATCCTTAAAATTCTAACCTATCAAGTGAAAAGTAATGTCTTCTATACTAATCTTAAGGTTGAAACCTTCTGGTATTATTTTAATTTTTAATAAAAACCTAATGCAGTTAAATGAAAAAGTAATAAGTATTATTTATTTTCTAGTGAATTACAAATTTTAAAGGTAATTTTGAAGATCATACTATAATAATATTAAAATAATACCATACATAATGCCGGTACATTTTTTAACCCAATTACTTACCTATATCAATAGTATTTTTTTTATAATGGGAGAATTATTAAAAATTCTTCAATTTTGGACTTATATTTATATGAATGTTTTGTTTGATGTAGACATAATGTGTCTGCTCGAAATTAAGTGTCTCATTCAAGAAACAACAAAATATACAATATATAGATTTTATTTATTTAAGTGTTTTATCTTTTATATATTATGTTTATTTTTAAATATATAATTATTTCTTCAATATATTACACTTTACAAAACTGCATTTCCTCAGTAAAGTAATATTAATTTTCTCTCATTTACATAATTTAAATTTTATTGAAAGCAATTTATAGTTGTCTATTAAATTATTCATGCAAGTATTGAGTAATGACAAAGTTCTATGCTCTTGCTGATTTTGGTAATGCATTTTTTTATGCCCATAATATAAATTCAACAATGAAATACCTGCAATTATTGACAGTTAATTAAGCACTACGATTTATAAGCTTGATTTAAGCCAGATTCTTCAATGCTGGTAGAAAATAGTAGTCATAAAGTATCAATGTTTTAAATGTAGTTTTTAAAATGTCTAAGAAAGAAGTGGGGCAACGAATTACAAATCTTATTTTTATTCGTAGCCACTTAGGTTTTAATAGCAAAATTTAGTAGAAATGTAGGTAAAGTTGAAGAGATATATATGTATTGTAAATATTTTGTAAACATTCAAAGCCAGTATCAGCTTGTTTTAAATATAACTGATAAGATTTAGAATAAATGACTACATTTATTACAATTAATTATACAAAATAAGAAAATGACTGCGTAAACAATAATTAATATGTTTTAAGAACCAATTTGATTATTAAATTTTCACCTAAAGGTAAAATAACTAAAAGTTGATAATAATCAGAATAATATCTCATAACTAACTCTGTTATTTAAAGAAAAAATGGTATAGAATGGGGTATCTAAATATTATTACTTTAGAGTATTCATATATAATTAAATCACACCTTAGTAACATTTAAAATTCTCCTTAAAATACTAACCTATCCAGTGAAAATTAATGTCTTCTATAACCAATCTTAAGGTTAAAATCTTCTGGTATTATTTGAAATTTTAATACAAACGTAATGCAGTTAAAGGCTAAAGTAACAAGTATTACTTATTTTCTAGTGAATTACACATTTTAAAGGTCATTTTGAAGATCATACGATAATAATATTAAAGTAATATCATACATAATGCCGGTACCAAATTTTAACCCAATTACTTCCCTATACAATAGCGTTAAAGGAGTTTTTTTGTAATGGGAGGATAAGGGAAAATTCTTTAATTTTGGACATACATTTATATAAATATTTTGTTTTATGTAGGCATCAGGTGTTTTCTCGAAATTAAGAGTCTCATTCAAGAAACAACAAAATATATATAATATATAGATTTTATTTATTTAAGTGTTTTATTTTTTATATATTATGTTTATTTTTAACAATGTAATTATTTCTTCAATATATTACACTTTAAAAAACTACATTTCCACAGTAAATTAATATTCACTTTCTATAATTTACATAATTTAAATTTTATTGAAACCAATTTATAGTTTTTGAGCTCATTTGCAAATAATAATGATTTGTATAGAAAACTGTTGGTTTTATCCACAAGATGATTGTTCATTTTGTTATTATTTTGTTATTCCGCCATTTTGATTTGATTGATAATAAGCAAATGAAATTTGAGGGTAACTATTTTACATATCTTTTTAATATAACTGTAGAGTTTCCAGTTTGTGGAGTGTTCGATATGTCCGGCATATTAATTCAAAAATATACATTAATATACAGCGTGCAACCTCTTTGTGGGACACGCTGTACATTAATATATGAGATCATTTCAAATCAATAAATTTTATTTATTATATTAAATGGAAAATGCCATTAAAATAAATAGGAAAATATAAACCTTCGGTGACGACAATAACATCATAATATTTGCCCCATCTTATCCCAGTTGACTTGAAGCTGTATGTAAAATTACTGGAATAAGAATAGACTCCGTACTGTTTGTCTTCTCAGTACTTCTACGTTAAGGGAAATTTCTTCACTCCGAATACGTTTTTGTTAAAATGGCACCATAAAACAATTAGGTCAAATAAATTGTTTTACATTGTGAAATAATACATTTCTAAAGCTATAGATTTACTTCGTTAAAGAGCAATCATTGTACCTTTTAAATATGGTTGCAGGTGCCTACTAAATATTCGGATTTTGCTAAAAAGGCATAAGCCCTTTTAACAAATAATGGTTGGTATAACTGGTCAGTTAGCACTAGCTTTGTCAGCTGTTGTTCTTTACGTGTTTAGCTGAGATCATTGATGTTGGAGTTTTGAGGTTACCTTTGGTAAGACTAAGTATTCAAGTTTTACTTTAATTTTTTTATTTGTGTTTAATAACTTCATAGTTTAACAATGAGTGATAGTGAAGATAATTTTTATATATAACAGAAAAATTAGCTAAAGAAGAATTAAATTCCAGTGAGTACAAGAGAAATAGGATTAAGTTACCACTATCCTTTTTGAGCCAAGAAACCGAAATTTGACTGTAGGTAGATTTAGGTAATATTTGTTTACTTAATAAATTTAATTTATAAATAACAATGTTATTTATTGATTTGTTGTTTTTAACAACATAAATGCGTTGTAAACTCTTATCATTATAAAAAAAATTGTTGCAGCTGTTTATTTTATTTCACACTTTCTTAAATTTGTGGTTTGTTTTTGCAACAGATTCTAAAACAATGTATAATAAACAATAAAATATATTTAACTAATAATTAAAGTAGAGAACAGACAAAATTAATCTGTCTCTTGTCTTTTTATTTCCATAAAGGCGAAACATACAATAATAACTTGCCTTTGTTTCTTTATTTGCCTCTTCAAGTCTCCTTTCATTTCCCCTGGTATTCGAATCATAAAATACAAACGTTTTCTCTTCAAATCATAGTATTTTTTTTTAATTCTTGATTGATTTCCGCACTCATGGTTTTATTAAGAAGATTACTGCAAACTTTGACGTTCACCTACTATATTGTGAACAATATAGATGACTGTCTACTATATCAAGAACATATAATATGTGCAATTCCCTACTTTACAGAAAAATATATTTGTACAAATACTCCATCGTTTACAATATTGAAAAATGATTGGTAATTATTACTATACAGAAATCATATATTTAATTGTTTACTATATTAAGAAATATAGGCGTAGTTCACAATACTTCAAAAATATAAGCAATTATTTAATAAAGTACAAAACTATATATGCGATCGTCAACAATATTAAAAAAAATATGGAGGCTATTGTTTACTGTACGGAAAAATATAGGTAATTGTCAACTATAGTGAATAAATATAGGCATTTGGTTACTTTACGGACAAAATAAATATAGACTTTTTCTACTATATTGAAAAAAATTAGGCCATAGTTTACTATATTGAAAAATATAGGCGGTTTTTTATTATATTTTAAAATTAATATAGGTTTTTGTCTAATATACTGTAAACATTAAGGTGATTGTCTAATAATAAAAAAAAAAAATAATAATAAGATTTACTATAGTGACAAAGTATAGGTGATTGTCTACTATACTGAAAACAATATATAAAAGTATATACATACTAAATCAAAATATAGCTCTTGTTTTCTATACTGAAAAAATACGGGTTTACCTGTTAGACTGAACAAAATTTGATCACTTGATTACCATTACACTGATTAATACAAATGAACAATAAGCTTATAGGCAAACACTATTAAGGAAACTTATAAGGTTGTCTGTGACCTGCTTTAAAAATTCTTGGAGATCTGGGCACAGTGAATACAAATTAAGAATATGTTTATAACTGAATTCTATTCAGTAAAATTATTTAGTTAACCTGTTTTAAATATTTAACACTACAGCTAATCATTATTTCATAAATATGTGTAATTGTGATGTGAAAGTGTTTTTAATATAGATAGAAAACATTAAAGGTACAGATTTAATATTTTACAATAAAACTAGAGTAAATCTACTTAAGTTCGAATTTATTGACTCAAATCTCTGTAATCAATTATCTTATATTTAACAATTAATTAATAGACCCGACAAACTAAAAGTCAAGCTAAATATTCTTCAATTTTAAAGTGAATGCCTTAAAGAAAAAACTGAATTAAACTATAATTTAAATAGATGACCTGTTGATAATTTTTTTAAGGCAAAATAAACACAAATTTAAACATAATACTCAACAATTTTGTTGGTAAGTAATCCTTAAAATAATTAAATATTTTTGAGACAATTTTACAAGAATGTGTAATATAAATTATTTTATCCTGATTCTTTACTAATGTTATAACATACTTTGTATAACGTAATTTCAATGAGTTTATTATTTTTAATAATTGAAGTTTTACCTTTAAACTTACATGTGTAATATTCTCATCTAGTAATACAGTATTAATAATATTAACAATATTTATTTAAACAATTATTAAATAATAGGGTTATTGTCTAGTTACCAGTATCCAAGTAGAGGTGACGAGGAAAAATTAATGAACAAAATTAAATATCTACAGTTTTACTGTTTGCAAAATGTTAAATTAAAAAAATCATGCGGAAATACCTCACATGAGCTCGTAATAGGATAGTAATACATCGAAATAATATAGTCTTTGTAGTGATGTTGCGCAATGCATTGACACGAATTACGTGCTGCACGCAATCAAAATCAGAAAATGTTTTGAAGGTTTAATAAATTATTGCTTTGTATCAATATATGAGTTTACATGTAACACGTAAGACCTGCTTTATATTATTTATCAGAAGTAGTATATTATGCATAAGTATTAAACAGAATGAACAGCGGGAAAAACTGTCATATTCAATATTCAACCTATTTTATACGCACTTATGTAATATAATGTAGATTATTTGTATGTAGTGTATTTCGTTAAAACGTATATCAATTAATTGACTTAAAAATGAATCAGAGAAAACTTGTATATTAAAATGTTATACGTATATAAATTGAGTTACAAACTTATATATATATATTAAAAATTATAAATATAATAGAGCTTGACTCGTAAGAAATAACATTTATAAAAACAAAAAACAAAAACACATATAGCACAATTCTCACAAAAATGCGTTTAATGGTCAAACGCATCATGTTCAGTGTCATTATATTATAATTTACATAATTTAGCTGTAGCTGAAATGTCACTGAAGATGATGACTTAGTTCTTGATACGCGTTTGAACACTAAACGTATTTTGTGAGAATTGTGTTATGTGTTTTTATTTAAATGTTTAAAATATAAATTACTAAATTCAAATATTATTTTAATGTATGTTAATTGGAACATATACATGATTCATGAGTACAATTAATATAAATTTATAATTTTTTTAAAATGGCCAATAAATTTAAACCATGGAAAATTTAATTAAAAATATTTCTGAATCTTTTGAAATTCATTAAGTGAATTTGTTTTATAAAATATTCAAAAAAAATAATTTTAAGTTTTGTTTTTCATACAAATCAAATAAATAACCAGTCATATTTAATTTAGTTTTGTTATATAAACACTGTGTATAATTAGGTTTACACGAAACAAATGAATACTGTAGGTCTTATCCGATTTCGTGGAATTAACGACAACCTGGTTTGACCTAGCCTTAATCATTCTAAACTAAACACAATTAAAACATAAATGTATTAGGATAACTAATTTTGGCTGAAATCAAATTCAATTACTTAGAAATTTGTTTTTAAGGTTTCTGTGAGTCAGTAATTTTAGTTCTATCAATAAGACCGGTAACATGTTTACTGTATTATAATATAATGTACTGATAATTTTTTTAAATAACATTTTTTATTGTGCTTCAAATACGTTCTATAAAAATTACATCGTTATAAGTTAATTCATTTATATTGTGCACTGTTGTAGGTTGTTTTTATAATTTGGATTCCTGGCTTGAGATAGAAACTGTAAACTTTGATGAACAGCTTTGAACAACATGTGGACGATATACAAAATAAAAAATTATTGGAATTTACCAGGTAATTCTTATGTAAACCAATCACTTACCTGCAAACGTTTGCCCGCTGTCTGACCTTAAAACCTCATATATTTTCCATGTAATAGGCTTACTCATCCATTGAATATATGTTGAATATGCCAATCGATGAAACAAAAAACAAATTTACATAATAACAATACATTTCTTTGCTATCTGATAGCTCCAGGTAAGTGTCTTACCAGAGAACATTGGGAGTATAGAGAGATTTATTCTTTTGATATAAGCAATATAAAATTTTCGATTGTAAGTTAGTATCGTAACTGCTCCATGAAAGATGCCTTTGTAGAAAAATTCTTTCTTTGCAGTTCTAAATGTCACTACCGTTTATTTGTAGCCCCAAGTATAAGTAAACGTACGCTGTTTATAAAATAGTGTTTTATTCTTTGATATCTATTTTTATGTATATTCTTCTGTTATGCAAAAGAGTGTGTTCTACCATAAACCAGTTAAACAAAGTAACTACTACTAGTTTATCTTGATCAAAAACTGAACAAATAACTTTTTAATAATTTATTTATCAAAATTAACTAAGCCAAACTTATTTTTGCTGTGGATGGTAACATAAACAACAAATAAATACTATCTTTTAAGTCTGTTATCATGCCACGTCTAGAGGTTAATGTTGAGCTAAAATATTTATAGACATAATGTTATAAAAAAATAATAGTTTTCATTATGTCCAAAAGAATACTTAAAATCATAAGTTTCATAAAATTAATGCTTGTTATACGTCGAATTCTTTGGAATTAGAGCTGATCTTTAATCAAATTAGAAACAATGCGATAAGCATAATGGTCTGACGTATTATTGTTAGTAAGAACAAATGTTTGAATTTGTTTGTACCTTATAATCCTAGAAGTTAGATTTATTAGATTATTTTAAATTTCTCTAATTACTAGTAACTTAAAACTATTTAACTTTTATTTAAAAAAAATATTATACTTTACTTTTAGAGTGTAACAAATGTAATGTCATTGTTTTGTAAGTTACATTATTTTATCCAATGACAGCATAAATATACTCATTTTATATGTTGCGCATGATTTGTTGCCAAACAACTGTAGACATTTATTTCGTTGAAGATATTATTTTAATAAAGCAGGGACTATACTTAATTTATTCAATTAATTACAGCAAACAGAACAAAAAATTAACATTTAGCATCTGTGTCATAGATTTGAATATTTACTTCGCGTAAAGCCAAGATTATGTAACAAATTTTTGCAGACCAATATTAAATCAATACAGTTACGACTAAGAGTTTCTTTGATCAAATTATAGGTAATTACCTAAAAACTGTCTTTACTATGGCCTTCTTCGCGGTGAGTAAATTGCGACACTTTAAAAAAACGGCTCTATTGATCATCTGAAAACATTTATAGGTCAACTTATATATAATTATATAAGAGTTGCATTGAAAACCATTTCTTTCACATTAAACTGTGCAATACTAAATAAATCTTTTTTTTTTAACTCGTAATCCCGTTCAATAATACTTGTGTTTAACATACAACTGTCAACATTTTTTGATTTTTGTTTCTCTATATTTTTTTATAAAACGTACACTATGCTTTGTTTTTTGTTTGTTCTTAAATACTTCCAAAAAATTGCTTTACATAAAATTATTAAATTAAAAATATTTATAACTGACCAATGCCACCCCATTTTCCAGAAAAGCGAAGATCATTATAAATCATGTGGACATCATTTAAAATTTTGAAAATGAATTACGTAATTTATGTTTGCATCTAATGTTCTGGTGCTATTAACTACTTTTGCTAATAATTTTGTAGATCATTACATTTTAGTGTAAATGTGATGACGCTTGACGTTGGTATTGCAGAATCAAGAAGTAATAGCACAATAGCAGTAATAGTATTGAGGCACAGCAGCAGTAGTAAGGACATACTTTGGCATGTCCCTTCATGCATGCAAGTGTAATTCCATATACTGTAGTTATATTTGGGTTATCCTAATTCTTAATTCACTAAGGAGTTTTTTTGTGAGCTCAGCCACTGTTTTATTTCTTGGCCTATTTTGACGATTGATATGTCAAATTAAAGAGATTTTTCATTAGATGTTCCAAAAGTAATTTGTTTTATCCTCAATCAATAGTATCCGCTTATGCATCAAACTTCCCACATATTATGGAACAAATGTTTTATTGAGTGTAAGTGTTTTATCTTATGTAATCTCACTTAAATAAACAGCTGTCTTAAGAAATTAAATATTTATATTTATAACCTAACACTGTGTAGTTTATATTTTTATTTTGTATAATGATTGTTTTCATTTCACTGAATATTTAACGTTTTTGGTAGATATTATAATTATGTATATTTATTGAGATTATTAGTTAAAAATCTAAATTTCATAAATCAGAAGAAGACAATATGTACCATTGGTAGGAAATTGGGATCGTATAAACCATAGAAATTACATAAGAGTGGTTCGTAATTTAGTTGAATTTCTTAATTTAATCTAAATAAGTATTTATATACTAAAATCAAGCAGTGGTGAAGCATTGCCAAAACACTAGTTTATGTCGAAAAACATGGATTTTATGGCCACTCTTACTGTAATTAAGCTTCAAATGAATTTTATAGAAAATCACAGTTTATTGATGTGTACTTTTAAGATTTGTGAGTGGTTATTTTGCATAAGGAATATTCTATTAAATCAAAAATATATTGTTAATATTTTTTCTTTTACAACTACATAATTCTTTACATTTTTGTTAATAAACTCTGTATTCACCTGGTCGACAATGGTATAAAATGGTATAATGGTCAGCAATTGTATTATATGAGCATGGTATAAAATTTTCGAAAATGTTTTATGTTATGTCTGTATTTTCCACTGCAAATAACATTGAAACTTCAATAATGGATATAAAACACTTTATAGACTAGAAATGCACATTTCATACAGAAAGAATAGTGTATTGTAATACTCATAAACATAAAAAGTGAATATCTTTCTAGAGTTAATACATTAAGAGGTCTTTTCTGCCTTATTAATAGGATAGAAAGTACAACTTATCACACGAGGGCGGAAAATTGTCCATACAAAAAACACATGTTCAATGCTTTTTATATGTATGGACACTTTATCACCCAGTAATTCATAAGTTAGTAAAACAGCAGCTGAAACATCAATGTATCAATTAACTTCCATGTCTGTGTAATCTTTGAATAAACTTAATAGTTTTTTCCTAATATAATTGTCCATGTTTTAATAAAGTTTCTTCCATATTAATATGCAAAATATTAACCAAAACGTATTACTATAGCTAGAGAAAAATGTTGTTGCCTTACTGAAGGAAAGTATCTTGGCCGAGTTCAAGAAAATTACCTCCCACTCTGCCCTCATGCTGTAACATGTGCAATGTGTTACTTACCTCCCTTAAGAAACAAATAAATATTACAAGTAAGAAGCACTGAAATTTCAATCATTTTTTATCTAAATAAATATTCAAAATATTTCCTTTATAATTATTTACTATTAGCGATCAGGTACAACAGATTATTTATTCACCAAACGATTTATTTTTGTAAGATACAACAATTTTGTTTTAACTAGGAAAATTTGTCTTTGTACAATTTTAAGTGCATTTGTTTTATATACCTGAAGTTAATTTATTATCTTAATGTGTTGTTATAACGAATTGGGTATTTTTATAGCTATTAACATAAAATGGTTAAGTTTTCTAAATTAAGAAACAGAAAAACTGACAATTTAAGAACTTGTTTTGTTTTGCGAATTAATATTGTCAAGAGATTTATAAAAATGTGTCTGTTATAAGGAAATTTGTACATCATACATTTACTATATAGAGATTTCCGTGACAGCTGCAAACTCTTATGATTGTTCTTACCATCATGTTTAGTTTATCTTCCCTCATATTTGTAAACTACTCTTGGCCTTGAATTTAAGGTTCTTAATATTTATTATGTTTACTTATTTTCTTGCATAGTCCATCGTTCTAATTAAATTTAATTTTGTATTGAAATATAATAAGAAACGTATCATTTAAAGTTTGGTATTAGGCACATTATAGTTTAATGTGTGATTATGAGGAGAGTGTCCTAGAGTAGTAATCTTCTTTATTATCGCAATAGTGTATTGATGTTGATATAATGAGTTGATATTTGACGAATCAATTAAAGAAATTAAATCAAATTTAACTATAAAATGTATTCACCATGATATAGAATATTATCAAAAATAATCATTTCACGAGCAGTGACAATTGATTACTGTTTAGACAGAATTATTAAATAAACAAAATCCTACAACCTTTAACGTCACGTGACTGGAATTTGTTTAAAATAAAATATCGTTTAACTTGTCAAGTTGGCAAACAGTATTTAATATGTGTCATTTTATAAATTGACACTTAATGTTTTGAAACTTGTTAAGTTTGTTTTTTATATTAATGGTGGTTTTAACAGTATCCTGATACGTGTTATAGTGTCAAAATACTGTCTGATATTTTGTTTCCTATGGTAAATTGTTCATCCATGTTAGTTGCTACAAAATATTTTGAGATATTACAATTACAGTAGTTGGGTTAGAAGTACATGTTTAATCATTTGTAAATAAACCACTCTGAATGTATAAAATCAACACTTTTTGGTAAATATTTATTTTTAGTGTTTTGCAAAATTGTTAGTTTTCTCTAAATTGTATGATAAACATTTTTTTTCAATTTCGTGAAACACGAAACATTATTATTTAGTGATGGAAAATCCATGTCTGATTATTTAGTTTAATCGTACAGATAATCAGTGTAACACTTCTTACTACCTCTTAAAGGTTATTTTTATTGTTTTCAAATTCATAGTTTTTTTATTTTACATACATAGAGAAATATTTAATTAAATAATGTTTGGAAGCATTTTATTTACTTGGTTCGCAAGGTGTAAGTGTATCCTCATTTCTGAATTCTATTTATCAATTTATGTAAGACCAACTTAAAATTATATCACTTTACGTCAGAAATAATATAAATACAACGACACGTTTGAAAGAGAAAGCACTTATAGTTTGCGCCACCTATAATTCAGCAAAATTTTACCATCCTTTGAATCACAGTAAATTTGTCTTAGATTTTTTTTGACCATGCAGTGAAAGAATCAATGCTAGAAAAACCAAATCCGAACCTAAAAGTATTAAGTAAATTTACAAGAAAACACCACTGAAACAGCTCTGACTTTGGATCACGAATATTTTGCCAGAAAGTTATCTCAATGAGATGACTTATTCGTTTCGAAGCTTATTGATTCAAGCTTCAACAGAGAGAGTCAAAATTACAGCGAATATTATCGATAGTCTAGACGCCATTTAACGACAACTACGAGGAAGATCTAAAATATCTTAAAGTTTGCTCCGATATTTAATGTTTATTCTAAATAATTCATTAACAAAGTAGTGACGAAAATCTACGAACGATACTGTACTTTTGGAGAAAAAGCAAAAACATCCTTTGCTCCACCACTATATAATATTATGAAACATTCCTAGCCAAATTTGCAAACTTAAAAATCATCTGAGAATAGTATTCGTAAAATATTAGGTTATATTAATGATGAAATTCAAGAACAGGAAGGATCCGTAATATATTGTATACAATGTAAAATATAACTGGGAATAACTGTAGGAATAAATATATTGGGAAATATAAATATAAATATATTTATATATGACTGTTAAATGGAGGGGGAAGAAGAGTAATCATATTCCCCACGGTGCTCATATTACCCCTACTTACCCTATAGAGATGAAATATAATAATAATGTTGATATCGTCACAATCAAGGTACAATATAACTGATAATACATTAAAATAAAATAAAAACACATACGCTTGATATCACTTGATTTGCTTTAGATTTAATGCATTCTATCATGTGAAGAATTGGTAATCTTTAGGCACAAGTGCCTGAGTGGGATTTTTCATTATTATTTTTAGGCCGATTAGACTGACACATAGATTAACTTCCAATCTACATCTGTTACAAAAGTATATATGATCGTAAAAAAATTAAAGTTGAATAATACAAATTAGATTTGCTTCTAAAACCATAAATATATATATATATAAAGTCTTAATTAAATTAAGAGTCAGTACGCCATCATATTTTAATTGTAAACTTTTCTGATAAGTTGTGCTCTCTGCAGAGTTAAAAAATCTCAAACGCACGTTTATGATCACAAAGTCAGATTATTCTAAATATCTTTATTTTTTAAGAAATATATGAGAATCGGCAGTATATTATATCAAGACGGATAAAAGGAGGAAATAAAGTAAAAGCAGTATCTTTGGAAGACGGTGTTTATTGAGATGCTTTAAGAGGATTCTATGAAATAAATTTGACTGGATCACAATTGCCAAAAATTATAATTCTGTTCGGTTTACCTATTCTAACTAATGCAACTTCTTTATGACAGTTCTAGTAACAATATATTACAACTAATAAAAACAATTTAATAATAACCTTTACCAATACACATATTCATATTTATTGTCTGGCTACACGTTAGTATAATTAGATTTCTTATAATAGCATTAAAACGTACTCAATATGATGACTTTTGTTGTAGTTCTGTTGTAATCAATTGATATTTTTAATACAGTGTTTAAAGCAGTCGCTATTTATAAAAAAAAAAAACTTACTCCTAATTATAAAACATTGAATCGTATTTTCGAAGAGTTTTGGTAAAACAATTCTGTTAAATATGATTTACAATGTGAAATTATTTTAATGTCTTTGAAGAAATAGCAATTTAATTTCAACAGCATTTTATTTAAAAGCTTTCCATCTCATTTCCTTTCAAATGTAACTTGTTCCATATTAATTCTTGTACACAACAATACTTGAAATTGTTTATTTGGATTTCAATTAAGAAACCATTCAAAATAGGTTAAACAAAATGGTATCCAAGAGTTAACTGATTTGTTATACACATTTTTCATTGTTTATGTTTACACTAAATATTGAAATTTTTTGTAAATCATTGATTGGTATAGAATATTTTATCAGGGACTACCCCACCCAACAAATCGTAACATGTTTTTTGTTTCCCTTCATCACTCAGTTTTAGTTAGTTATTTAAAATAATAATAATTTCTCTATTTAAAATAAAACCTTCAAAGATATACGATGAATCAAAAAGATGTTTTTAATTGGAAGTATTACGTGTTTATCAGCACAGTAAAAAAGTAATTACAAAATGCTATACAAAGTAATATTAGCAAAAGTTATAAAAAAATATGTATTTATAAGAGCAAGGATGTTTTTTTTTTTTTTATATCAAAGAAAACTCCTGATACCATGTAAAACAAACAAGGGAAATAAATTAAGATAAACAATGTACATGTATATACAAAATATAAGACGAATATCTAAGATATATACATATTATTAATATGAGTAAAGATAGTTTACATAAATATAATATATAAATGCATAGAGTTAGTTTATCTAGATACCTTGTTATTGGATATATGAGAACTTTTAACATTTAAAATAACTAGGTTACATACGTCTCCAAACTTCATTAGTATTTTCAATCCTTATTGGAACTAACAGATTCAATCTTGTTTTAATCAGCTGCAAATTTATTATTTAAAAATGCAAAGGAGTTAATTAATAATTTTTAATCAATTACTTTAAATGTTGCTTTCCAAGTATGTAACTATATTCATTAATATAGATTATTTCAATAATAAATACATATCATTTTAACACATTGTAAACACATAAAATCTTTCAACATACAAATCTACAATAGTCATTCAACTTATTTGCTCTAGCTAAAAGTTAAGGCTGGGTTCGGACGTATAACGATGTTCGTGTGTACACTTCTAATTAAATCAGGGAAAGCAGACAGTTACATTTTGAATAAGCTTTTGATTATTTTAATACGTAGCAGTAATGCCATGATGATAAATTACACCAGTCACAGAAATTGTTGCTTTAAAATAATACATTACTATGTAAGAAAAAACTACATTTTCTTTTCATTCAGTCTTTAATTAAACTTTGAAAATGTGTTATGTCTAAAACTAGTATTAAAACATAAACAATTGTATGTAATTCAATCCACCTCACTAAAGTGATTAATGTGTAATTGTTATTTATATAAAGGTTCAGCCTAATTTGCTCTGTTTCCTTAACCACACTAAATGTGTTACTTGTAATTCAGAATGCTTAGGGATCTAATCCAAGCGTTACATTGTGTACTGTGGAGCAAATTACGCCTCTGTTTGTTGTCTGCCTGCAAAACGAAAAAGAGGGAAGTTAAAAAGGAATTTTTCATGACTTTTTTTGCAGCAAAAATAATTAAATCCTTGTATTCACATTGTTGATCCATGACTATTATACGAACCTTTACAATTTCGTGTTAGTTATACATATATACGTATATGATATGTATTCATTTTAAGAATATAGTAATTATTTCCATTTATGTTATCTTGTATTTAGTATGTCCAAGTTTTTTTATATGACTTTGACTATTATGTCAATAACAACCAATTTATCAACTTTTTAAAAACATACCAAGATATCCGTCTAACAACTAAGACTTGCAAATTCACAATTAGGCCTACATGCAGATTTTGTCAAACCTAGTTACAATATTTAGGTTATTTTGTCATCTCCGACGAAGTTTTAACTTGTCTATTTAAAAATAAAGCCAGTAATAAATTAAATTCCTCCAATGGATTTTAGGTTATTAAGAAATTTTCTAGGATTGAATTGGTGGTATTGTTCCAGGGCATTCAAAGATAACAGTAACAAATGTATATTAAGGAAAATATTTAAGTGTTTGGCAGTTCATCAATCAATATGGTAAGTCTTGACGTTAATTTGTAACCCTTTACGCAAACATACTGGTGTTATAAAATTCACATGTGCATCTGTGCGTCTGTATTTGTATATCTGTTTTTCTGCGTATCTGTGTATCAGTCTGTAACATCGTAGCTCCCAAACGGATGAACTGATTTTGATTTAGTTTTTGTTTTGTTTGAAAGGTATAATTGTTGTTCATGTAAGGTCACATGAAAGTATTCTTAGCTATGATAATGAAAATCGGTTAGGTTTTCTTTATGTTTAATTTATCTGTTTATGGAATGCCTGATCTTTGAATAAAAGTATGTTTCAACACCAATTCCTCAGACAATGGACCAGGATTAGCAATGTTTACAACCTGGAATACGTAATTGTATTCTCAAGCAGAAGTCTACAACATAACAAAATAAAATATTCATAAATATATTTAGATATTTGTATATTTATTAAATGCATTAAGGAAATACCGGCTGTTAATAGAAGGATATCTTCTTTACAGATAATCAAGCTTTAACAAGGGTTCTTATTATAGGCAGACTATCTCACAAGAAGTTACAATAAAATTAAAGCATATCGACTGTGGGGAGAAAGAACAGGCCAACTATCTCTCATTTGAAACTATGTATTTCTAGAAACAACTTTCTGAAATTCTTTTCTCCAAAAGTTTTTGTTATGGCAATGTTATGGATATTTAAAATTGTATAGTATAAGTAATTTAATTAACAGTTGATTTTAAAGTGAAGTACAGACTTTGTATAGAACATTTCTATTAGAACTTAGTAGTGTGTAAAATAAATTGCACCTCTGTAATTTAGTTTTATATTTCTTACATTGACGTCTATGCTACAATAATGCAACGTTTCGCACCAAGTAAATTTCATCTACTGTTTTAAATTATACATTTTTCTGTTATTTTGTATGTACTTTGTATTACAAAAGTATCTTAACTCCAAAACATATTTGGGTCATAATTTCAACTATTAAATTTGTTTTCAATTGTGTTTTAGGAAATTTATTTGCTTTATTTGTGTGTAAATACAATCTACTGCTTATAGATCATATTCAGGAGACTTATGACGTGAAAGTACGAGTTCTAGAATTACTGACGAACTCATATTGGAACTGACCTTTCTGTATCTTGTCTTGGATAAGACCCTGACTCATTCATTTAATTAATACGTGTAGTCTCTTATTGACCAAATTCCTTCTGAGACAGACGGTATTGGGTGTCTGAGAGCGGAACTCACTATTTTCCCAAGATAACTGTTTTTCATTGTTTCAATCACTAGACAGCTTTTTTTGTTCGTTATTATTGAACTGTGGGTAATAATAATTAAACCAACAAATATTGAACTTCGCTTGGATAAGTCTTTAGAAAATAGTTCCAATACTGATTCCGATAAGGTAAAACCAGTGTCTGATACGCTAAAGTTAGAAGTGTGGCTACTTTGGCCCAAAAACATGTTACAAGTGAAGATGACAAAACAGGCATTAACATAAAATATTTTATCTTTGAACCAGTGTTCAGGGTGAAGGAATCATAAAACCTTGTACCAATCTTACAAAAGAATAATTAAGGGAACGGAAGCAATACTGGGCCACATAGATTGGTCATGTTCAAAACTTACCTTGAAATTTAAAATATCACCAAACGTAGGAATGTTTCAGCTTATTACTCACAATACACAAGATACCTAGAGGTTAACTCAATAAACCATAGAAATAGATGTAAATTTTGGCTTTATTAACCAAAATGTAAAAAAAAGTTTATATGCCCTTAATACAAGAAAATGAAATTATTGATATGCCCTTAATACAAAAAAAACTTCAGATTTAAAAGAATACATATATATTTTATTAAGTTGAATTTAAAAGCCCTCCCCAAAAAATAAAAATCAAAAACCCTCCCTTTTAATAATAATTACAGAATTTATACAGAAAAGATTAACAAGTTACAAAGTTTTAACATGAGATACCATGGATTTGTTTAAGAATAAATATATATATGTCGTTGGCCAACTTCAAAGCTAATTATAAATAATTAATAAATAAACAAAATTAATTATGAGACGTCTCTCTATATATAAAAAAAAGGTATATAAATTTCTAATATACAGCCCTTAGGGCTAAGTTCCAAAATGTGCTAGCTTGCTCCTCCCAATTATTAAATACAAACATATCCTATATAGTATACATATACAAAATTACTTTTTCAAAATACAGTATGTTTAACATTTAACACAAAAAATCAACTGCAGATCGTTCATATTTTAAATTAATCTCTGTCTGTAACTAAAGCACTGTAGATATAAGAATTTTTATTGTTTTTAAAGTCCTGTTGGAAAGTAGGCCTTTTCAAGGCGTAGCTGTGGTGTAGCTTATGGCATTGTATGGTTAAATATTCTCTGGAGTTGAACCAGTGTAACTGGTACCCACAAAATAAAGGCTTATAACAAATGCATGTTAATAATTAACAATTATTGGCCTTCCGCATAACTCGCGACAAAAAAAATTATAAGGAATTAATCCACAACACAAATTAACTATAGCGACATGACAAGTGGACTTTCCTGTACTGGAAGCAATGGCGGACTGTGCTCTCGAAAGTTCTACAGTGAAGCAAGTTTAACGGTCAAGAAACGTCAGCTGTTTGGTATATCAGATAAGCAAAGTAGATACTGTACGGAGGTGGCGTCTGGCGGAGAAAGGGGAAACTATTTGGAAGTTGGTGAAGGTAGGCAGAAGTTGTAAATGTCGGTAAGACGTTACAACCTTCTTCCATATCCAAAGAGTAAAGAAACCTACACTTCAACAATATCTTAAAAAGGGGTTCTTCGCTATAGTTTTTATTAAGTTAATAATATAATTGTTTATTTTAAAAAGTAGTAAATCTATATATTTCTTTATTAAAAAATATTTGCATTATTGATAGAAATACTTAGTTCATATATTTAACTCCTGTAGCAAAATATGTCCAGCAAGGTTAATTTCCAAGATCGTAATACAAACAAAATACGCTAAACAGAGAACTTAAGTCAAGACTCGCAGTATATTTTAGTCAAAGTTGATTACAAACATAAGTTGACGTATACAAAAATTGTATTTACTACTTGTAATGACTACAAAAATTACAAGCAAGTTGTATAAGCGGAATAATGAAACTTCTTTGGTTTCTTATTTTGTCAGCTATAATAACAACCTTGTATCCCAGAAAACGTACATTTTACAGGAGGCGAAAAAACAATTTTCCAACATATTTTTTTACGTAAAAATCATGTTATTACATATATTTTTTATTTATTTAACTGTTTAACTAAAGAATATTTAGTTTTTTTTTAAACATGATTTACGTGGATTTACTACTTGTTGTTAAATTGTATGAGTGGTTTTTATTGAACGTTAAAATAATAAGTGGTTTAATTGTACAACAATGAGCTTAAACAGTGTTCAGATTTTTTCATCTACACATTGAGATTGTTTAGAACTACAATTAGTTTTGTTTACATACATTTTATCAATTATTTTTAGATTTTTGTTTTATAATGAAGTTGTCTAACAACAGTTTAAAACAATCTTAAATTTCTACCCTTTTTAAAGGATTTAATGAGTGAAATAAATTAACACAAAACTGAAGTCACACTTTATTAAATTATTAGAAAACATACAATCCAAAATTGCTTGACATTACTGAAAACCTTTTGATTCATATGTTTACATTGACTTGTATAAGAAAAATTAAAAATAACTAAAAGGACATCAACGATGTGTTATTAGAAAATTCACAAAAAACTTTCTTAACAATAACTTACTTAAATACATTTTGGTTAAAAAGTCTACATCGGCTGGAATGATACATGAAAATGTTTATCTCTCACATGACTTATGTCCACTTTTTTACAATTTTGGTATTGGGTCATAGTAGTTATGCATTTTGTGAAAAAGTACAAATATAATTTCTTGAAAGTGCTTCAATTTGATTGTCTGAAGGGGAACTTTGTTCTTATGTAATCACTTGATTTGATGTTAGTCTCCCTTGATGGATTTTAAATTTTCCTAGGAATATTTTACTTGAATATTTCCATAAGGTGTGTAGGGCCTACTTTATACATTTGAAATTTGTGTCTACTGGATCACTCTTTTTTGACATGGTCTTATAGATAACACAAACTGAAAATCACTGAACTTTTAATAAAAACAATGTTGGAGATAGTGCACTTTGAATGGTTTTGTATGGAGCCTTGCCGTGTTAGGGGCTTCATTAGAGCTAACTTTGGAATAAATCTCTCAGTTCTTCAGTTAAAGATTCTTTCTATGCATAGCGTCACACTCCATCTGTTTATGTCCTTTTTATAAAAGATTTTGAGTGATGTCGATGTCATATTTTTTAAATAAAAGATAAAAGAATTGAGTTACCCAAAATGTAATTTCTATTTTGCTATGTACAACCATAAATAATATTCTTACATGTTTCTTTGTCCACTTCATTTGTTAAAAAATAATACAGAATGCTTGCGAATTCATAAGCATTTGGTTCTTCTTTGGTTTCATTCCATAAGAAACAATGGCCAGTCCCTATTTTCATATTATACAATTTAAAGTTGTGGAAGCTAAGCTTCGTGCGACAGTGTAATGTTGAGGCTTTTAGAAAAGGGGAAAGCAAATCGGCTTGTAGAATTATTGCAAATACTGAACTTTTGTTATCTGTACTCGCATTGTAATTTTCGTTTTTGCTCCCATGCCTTGTATTTCCTTGTAATGTGCTGAATTCTTCTAACAATTTCCCAGTTTTAAGAGCATAGCAAGTGTCGCACTGTTTTTTTTTGGGGCTAAAAAATGTCACGTTCCTTAATGCGTTCCTTAGAATTTTATAAGAGACCAGGCTTACCATTGATTAGGCTCTGATACAAAACAGTTTGTGTCTGGGTTAACTTTACAGAGAGTATCGTTATCCATGCTAATAAAAGCAATAATCAATAAACACAGTAAACATTTTGTAAAATACATTTTTACTTATTACCTTAATATACTGGAAACCTAGTAACACTACAGTATGAAAAAGAACTGTTACAAAATATGGTTCATAACCCCCCCCCTCTTTTAAATTTATAGCTAAACCTTCCTTTTATGTTCCTAGGTCTATTGAAATTCGATGATTGCTTTTAAGCCAGCTCCAGTAGCAAATTGATTCACCTGAACCTCATAATCTTATCTTCTGAAAATAAATCAATTCTATTATTAGGATTGTGCAGAGACGCATTTTACTTTCTCCACCCTATACTTAGTATATGGAGAAAGTATTGTTTTCGTAAAAATGTTCGATTTTGAATTTTCAGTTGAATTATCTGTTTTTGTGCTCCCAGAACCCCAAAAAATGGTTTAGTGCAATTATCTGTGTTGGTGCTACCTGAACCCAAAAATATTTTTAGTGGAATTTTTTGTTTTGGTGCTCCTTGAACCCAAAAGAGTATTTTTAGAGTGGTGTCTGTCTGTCAGTCTGTCAGTATGTATACACGACCAGAGAGGACACTATTGGTCCGATTTTCATGAAATTTGGTATGTAGGTACTAAACCCTAATATCTCCAGGCGTTTTTTTCATTTTTGGAATTTTTAATTTTTAAGGGTAATTTACCCATAAAAACCCATAAAAAACGACAAAAATGCAAATTTCTCAAAAACGGCTCTAACGATTTTGATCTAATTTTCAGTATTTATAGTGCTTAAGATGCCAAACAAAATGACACCACCCGCTTTTATCAAAACTTCGGCGTTTTATAATTATGGGGGAAATTTTTAAAAAATAAACAAGTTTATGTTGTCAATCTAGCATCGCGGCGGCGGCCGCACGGGGTAGCACCATGGTAGCGATCACGGCTAGTAATTCTAAGGTCGCGCGATCGAATCCCGCCTAGGACAATAATTTTTGTATACGATTGACGTAGGTAGAATATTATTTTTTTGTTTTGTTCTAAAAAGTAATAAATACAATGATTGAAAACAATATTATTTTGACTACAGTAAGTTGGGAGAAAGTTTGTGTCAGTTAACTGATACCGTTTATTTATGTGTTAATATAGTGAGTTGATAAATTAAATATAACCTACATTCATAAAAAAACAAGGAGTATTTTTTGGAAATTGGTCTTTGGTTTAGCTTGTAGGTAGGTTTTGAATTAATTATTGTAATAAAAAAAAAATTATAATCCAAATAATTTTTTAAAGTATTTGGTTATTCAGTTTTGGACTACTTTATTTGGAGTCACGTAAATCAACACTCTTTAACATGTGTTGGCCTATATCCTAGCCACAAATCATGTTTGATAAAGAAATATGAAAACCATGTATATTTGAATTACAACCTTTATACTTGGTTTTCACATAAAGTTGTTGCATTTTAGAGGTAAAATTTTCAGAAATATTGATTACTATTATAACTTTAAGATAAATAAATGGAGGTGTACTTACTTAGCGAAGGTAAGACAAGTGTAAAATGTGGCTGTCTAAAACAGCTGAAATAAAATTACCTCCTATTGGCTTATTAAAGATGAGATCAAGGTTTTCAACCTAATGATTCAATAAAAAAAATAGATTTTTTTTAGATACGAGGCTTTTATTCTAAGCCGACGATTTATTAAATGTCATATTTAAAT
This sequence comes from Philaenus spumarius, assembly GCA_018207615.1. NCBI lineage: Eukaryota > Metazoa > Arthropoda > Insecta > Hemiptera > Aphrophoridae > Philaenus > Philaenus spumarius. Next base: position 24,582 of record JAGFPH010002443.1, on the reverse strand, counting down.
TTTATTTTAACTATCAAATCGGGTTTCCCGTATCCAAACCATATAAAACGACCAAAATACTGTATTTTCAATATCTTGTCCCCCAAATCGTGACTTCAGCTCAGAATATTTTTTCAACAATCGTGATTTCTATTTTAAAGAAGCACTACGAACTTTGTTACACCAAAACAGGTTTTCTCGAAACTAAATAAATTTCATAGCATCTTTACTTAACTGTACATTTGCTCATTTCGGTATACTACTAAACACATACAGATACTCAAACGTACAACCCATAACATGACCACCTTACGTATAACGAGTAACGATCAACACAAGTTTTTTTCTGCAATGTCTTAAGAAGTATCATTTTTTAAATTTAAGTGATATCAAAGAAGAAAAGTTTTCAGAAAGCAAAGTACTTTAATTTGTTAATTAAAATTGATTTAACACGATTCATATTCGTGTCATATTAAAGTTTTTATTTGTTGTTATTGAGTTTTATTTTGCTTGATTAATATTAATAAACGCTGTCTAGAAACGTATTTTATTAAAAGTTTTGGCAAAATTAAGTTAATCTTATCTTGTATAAGGTGAATTAACAGTTAAAAATTATTGATTACGTTCGTTAAATTGTTCTGTTGTGTTTATTGTTATAATTTATTATATAATGTATGCTGATGGTGATTTGTCTCCATATATTTTGATTAACCATGACGCTTACAGCAAAACTCTGCCATCATGAATTTACAATACAATAAAGGTATAAAAACCCTTATAGTTAAATAATTTGAGTTAGGCCTAAAAGTAACAGTCTGATCTCAAACGTATCGTATAATCAATCGGGTAAGATGTAAAGCGGAGAGAGACGTTAATGAGGAACAATGCAGATGCATATGTTTGTATATCTCTGTATATCTTTGAACAATCAGCATTCAATGTTTACTGCGATAAAACACAAAACATGCCTTCGATTATATTGTATGCACTTAAATAACGTATCAGTGAAGTTAACATTAAAAATATTGTTAGTTCTGTGTATTAAATAAATACGTGTCAAAAGTTATAGGTTCAGTTAAGAACAAAATAGAAAACCAATAAAATTTGGCAAAAAGATCGTACGGGAGTTATCAAACCAACTTAACTATAATTTAAAAGTAAGTTAAGTCTTTCCTACACAGATTAATGTGCGCAAACGACATCTTTAAATTAAAGTAGGGAATTTAAATCTCTTTGACAAACTGCGCTTATACGACTTTAAATTACTTTCCGTTGAAAGCTTTTTAACTTTTATTTTGTCACGAGTGTTTTATAAAACGTGACTGTTGTAACAAAGAGAAGATTTCAAAAACAACTTTGAATGATTTTGAGTAGGTTTTATAAAAGTCTTATCATTAAGTTAAGTAATAGATGATCTTAAAAGCTAAAGACAAATTGTCCATTAATTTTGGAAGGTTAAAATCATAATAGTAGAGAAATGAAAAGTTGCTTTATAATTTTATTAGTTTTTAATATAACAAAATGTTAACCAATTTTTATAGTTAATGAGTCGTAAAGCGTGGGGTCACGATTTTGGCATAAACATTTTACAAATACATTGTTTGGCAAAGCTTAATATGTTTTTGGTTACAAGAAACCCGATTTTGACAGTTAAAATAAAATTTCATTATGGCGTTTTCTAAATAATAGGACAAAGAAGTTTCCCTTCTTCCACGTGTACACAATTACTGATACACGAACCATTATTCTATATTATACACTGAATTTAGATTTTATTTTATTCAATTGTTTTAGCTGTTTACAAAATATTACAATATTATATCCATGGTCACATATAGCAAACTAAAATAAAAAAGTTAGGAATAATACAACTGTATTAGTCACTTATGTCAAAATACTAAATCAGTGACATAGCTTAACACATTGTATTAAATAAAATTACACAATAATTAAATACAACAATAAACAAACAGTGTATTACTATAGTAAACACAACTAATAACTTATATTAACAATAACTTATATAGATAAAATATAATACCAAACCAATCAGTAATACACCAAACAGGAAGTGTTACCAGAAAACACAAAAACAATTAATTAAAAGAAGAAAACACATTCAATGAAGAATACAATAAAACAGAACTGGCATACCCTAACAATTCAAAACAACAAAGTCACAAATAACCAACAAGGACAAGGGTACAGTTTTCCTAGACGTATACACCTATTGCATAAACTAACCTATAGAGTAATGACCACCTTTCATTAACGAATCCTTTAAGTGAATTTTTAAAGTTTTATAATTTATATTTTCTTAATAAAATCTCTCACCCTGTTGAATAAAACAATTCCAGCTTGAACAGGTAGTTTCTTATGAAGATTTTATCTGTGCTATGCTAATCTAACCTAAAGTCACATCCTTATCTGGTGTAGTGGTCGCTATTTTGCGCTATGCAGCACTTAAAACGAAAAAAATTGTATTTCCTCCATTATATAAATACAGTTAACTGTTAAGCAGTTTTATATATTTTAAATATATCAGCTGTTCTAATTTTAAATTATACTTACTGCTCTTTCTGGATGATAAATATTCTTTGGATTTGCAGTTTAGCTGTACTTCCTCATAATAGGCTACCATAATTTAGATGATAATATATTAAGCAATAATACACAATTTTCAAGATATTCTTGCTAAGCCATGTTAAGCTATATTTGAAGTACAAAAATTACATGATATTTTTCCGCATATTATGCTGTTAAATTAGGCTGACAGTGTCAGTCTATATTTAGACCTACAAACTTACCTTAATTGTTTTAGTTTCTCTTCACCAATATTATTTTTATATACTCCTTATAATAACTATAATTGGTTGCATTGTTGGAATTATTTTTAAAGAAACACTAGTCATAGAATAAAATCAACTCCCAACAAACAAACTTACTTGTGTCTGCTGCAGGTGTTTTTGTCTTTTAAAGCTTTCAATTAAAATCAAAACGTGTTAAGGACTCTCTAAAGTTCTTAAGTTCTTTGTCGGGTTTGACGAAAATATAAAGTTCAACTGTTTTGCTTGGGTTAATTCAATCCTCGTTAGTCAAGTTTGTAATCATACCAACGATAATTATTATTAATGAATACATTCTGGATTCTGGAGCGCAAAGTGGAAATTTTGTATAAAGCTTTACGGGAAAGTATACACACAATCTTCCTGCAAACTTTAAAAGATAAATTTTGTATTCAAAGTGATGTGTCAACAATCTCTAAGTTTGACAACTAGATATGTTTTATCTATATATAGGGTGTTTCAGAACTCCCTACCAATATTTTAGGGCATTGTTTCTTGGTTAGAAACATATGTAAATATCATATTTTAATTGTCCGGAAGTCCTTAGTTACTCACACAGCCGCCATTTTTGTTTTTTCACTTATTAATTTTTTCTAAAAAATGGTTACGAAATTGAAACTTTGCACAAACATTTATGACAACTAGACAAAGTAAAAAAAAAATTATGACAATTTTTCAAATTTATAAAACAAAATGGCGGCCATTTAAAATTTTATTTCCTAAATAACTAAAGAACAGTTGATCTAAAAAAATTTTTACAAGAATACTTTTTTTAAGATACTTTAATTACAAATCGATTGAAACCTTATTTTTTTAAATCGGATGAATATTAACTGAGATATTGAAGCTTTAGTGATACGTGACCGCTCGCTAGAGGTTAGTTGCAGTGCATGCCAAGGCATACGGCTAAAGTCTGCCACAACAATGCAACAGTCTCCGTCCGCTTTTAAAGTTATTTTTAAGCGATTTTAAATTATTTCAAACAATAATAAAATTATTACATAACCCTTTTGGTCTTGGCATAAGTTTAGAATAACTGTAATTCATTTTACTTAAGTAGAGAAAAATTGGTAAAGATTTGTGAACAATATGCTTTTTATTTACATAAATACAAAAACTTCAATACATTCTGAAAGGAAAATACAAAAGAAAATGAATACATTTAACAGATTTTGGAAAACATAGCCAGACTTCAAATAAGTTGTTCGAAATGCTGTTCACCTACACGGTTACAGGCCCTGAAACGGGCTTCCATTGACTGGAAAATGTTTGCATTTTCTTCTTGAATGATGGCCCCAGCCTCCACAATTCTACCCACCAACTCAATTTCATTTTCCACTGGAGTAGAGTAAACAAGTTCTTTCATACGCCCCCAAAAGTAAAAGTCCAGTGGCGTCAAGTCTGGAGATCTAGGTGGCCACGCTGTCGGACCCCCTCGCCCGATCCAACACTCACCAAATGTCACATCCAAGTACTCCCGCACATTGTTCCCAAAATGAGCAGGGGCGCCGTCGTGTTGCAACCACATTCCCATTCTTTCTTGTAGCGGAACTTCCTTCATCAAGTCCGGAAGAATGTCTCACAGAAACACCAGGTAGGTGGGAGAATTAAGTCGGTTTGGCAGAATGTATGGACCAATGACGTGGTAACCGAGAACACCTGGCCAGACATCAACTGAAAACCGATTTTGATTTAATTTCTGAATAATTTCGTGAGGATTTTCTTCTGCCCATACGTGACTATTTCTACTGTTGAATATGCCATCTCTAGTGAAGCTACTTTCATCTGTGAAAAGAACCTTTTCAAGGAAATCTGGTTCGTCTGCCATCTTTTGAAGGAACCAACGAGCGCAAGCAACACGACGAGGATAATCCCGGGGTTCAAGTGAGTGAACCTTTTCTAAATGAAACGGATACAGCTTCTCATCATTTAAAACTCTCCAAACAGTGGCATTGCTCGTATTCATTTCATGAGCAACCGCCCGAGTACTGGTTCGGGGATTTTCTTCAAATTTGATGAGAACATCTTCTTCAAATTCCACAGATCTAATGGACTTATCCCTACCTGTGTCTGATCTTTTAATCTGAAAAGTTCCATTTTCCCGTAGCCGATTTTGAACTGCAGTAAAAGTCTTTATACATGGTAATCGTCTATGTGGAAATCGTTCAGCATACAATCTTCTTGTCTGAGATGAATTTCCTAATGCAGTTCCATACATAAAATGCATGTCGCAGTACTCTTCATTAGTGTAGTCAGCCATTTGGTCTTCTTTAAGTAGTTTATTCTAACCAATATCCACTTGTCTTGAGAAACAGAAATAACAAAATATTTTCTTAAATAATGAATTAATAACACGTTTGCTTTTAAAATAAACAGTAAATTTAAACAGCTAATAAAAGTGAGAGTAAAAGTTAGAGGAACTGACTACATTGAATAAATAATAATATTTTCAGGCAACTATGAAATCAGCTGATTAGTTTGTAAACAAGTACGTTGACTTTCACTACAGCTGATATAAAACGTTTGGGGGTTTTGTGTGAATTTTAAAGACAGTAAAAAGGAGTGCAATTTTTAAGACATCCTAATGATAGATAATTGATAAAAAAGATACTTTTAGGGTAATGTAATAATTTTATTATCGTTTGAATTAATCTAAAATCGCTTAAAAATAACATTAAAAGCGGACGGAGACTGTTGCATTGTTGTGGCTAACTTTAGCCTCATGCCTTATCATGCACTGAACTAACCTCTAGCGAGCGGTCACGTATCACTAAAGCTGCCATGTCTCAGTTAATATTCGTCAAATTTTAAAAAAATTTAGGTTTTAATCGATTTGTAATTAAATTACCTTAAAAAAAGTATTCTTGTAAAATTTTTGTAAAATCAACGGTTCTTTAGTTATTTAAGAAACAAAATTTTAAATGGCCGCCACTTTGTTTTATGAATTTGAAAAATTGTAATATTTTTTTTTACTTTGACTAGTTGTCATAAATGTTTGTGCAAAGTTTCAATTTCGTATGTTTAACCATTTTTTAGAAAAAAATTAATAAGTGAAAAAACAAAAATGGCGGCTGTGTGAGTAACTAAGTACTTCCGGATAATTTAAATATGATATTTAGATATGTTTCTAACCAAGAAACAATGCCCTAAAATATTGGTAGGGAGTTCTGAATCACCCTGTATATATAAAAGCCAAATCCACTGACTCACTGATCACGATTTCTCAAAAACTACTGAACGGATTGGAACGAAATTTGGTATCTAGCTTTCTCTAGGGCCACATGTGCTCACTAAGAAAGGTTTTCAAAAGATTCAAAATTTTAGGGAGGTTTCGGGGGGGTGGGGGGTGGTGGTCAAAGTTACTAAATCACGATTTCTCTAAAACAACAGAACGGATTGAAACAAAATTTGGGTTGTAGCTTCCTCTAGGGATATAAATATATTCAGAAACAAAGATTTTAGGGGGGTTGGGTGGTAAAAGTTACTAAATCACGATTTCTCTAAAACAACTGAACGGATTGGAACGAAATTTGATATGTAGCTTCCTCTAGGGTTATAGGTGCTTACTAAGAAAGGTTTTCAAAAAATTCGAAATTTT
>JAGFPH010002443.1:0-18059 GCA_018207615.1 Philaenus spumarius | reverse complement strand
TAGGTGCTTATTAAGAAAGGTTTTCAAAAAATTCGAAATTTTAGGGGGGCTCAGGGGGGTCAAAGTTACTAAATCACGATTTCTCTAAAACAACTGAACGGATATAAACGAAATTTGGTATCTAGCCTTCCCCTATGACCATAGGTGCCCTCTAAGAAAATTTTCAAAACATTAGAAATTTTAAGGTTGGTGGGGGGGGGGTCAAAGTTACAAAAAAAAAAAAAAAAATCGAACGGATTAGAATTAAATTTGGTATGTAGCTTCCTCTAGGGCCCTAGGTGCTCGCTAAGAAAGTTTAAAAAAAAATCGAAATTTTAGAGGAGGTTGGGGGATTAAAGTTACTAAAAAACCCCATATTAAATACATACTGTAATATATTTATTGATGTAATATATTTTTTGTTAAAATACATTTAACTTTGATTTATCTATCAGTGCAAAGCCGGAACGGGCCAGCTGATAATATATATAATTTACAAACACGTTTGACTTTGAGCCGAGATTATTAATAGTGTTTTGAAACAATACAACTATAATATACTTAAAATAGTAAATTAGTTGAACTTTTACAAATATAACATTAAACTTTACATATGAAACGGATTTACCTGAAGACAATGGAAGTTGACAACTATCTTAATAATCGTATATAATTTAAAATTATTTATATTGCGTATACTATCACACACATTCTTCAAATAACGTTATATTGGTTCTAAAGCAGATTATACTAAAACCTTTATTTAATTCACCGCAATCTACACCCACCCCATCCACGGTGTTGTGGTTTAAACCCCTTTCAGCTTATTTTCCCCGAGGCAAAAACACCGTATTTTATCTCAAACAGTTTAAAGGCTTGCTCTATGAAAAAAACTGATTCCAAGTATACATTTTGTCATACTTGATAGTTTTCAATGTTTGTTGAGCAACGGACAAACTCGAATTTTCATTTCCATAAACATACGTAAAGATATATTAAATAAAACGTCATCTGAGTTAATACACTTTTAATGATAAACGGTTTAGTTATTAAAAATAATTAATTACAAGATAAATAGTGAGGTGATAAATACGAACACGACAATAAAATAAATACGGAAATTTTATATAACCGTGTACAATATAATAATTCTAAAAAACACGTGTAAAAACAAATAACCTGTTAAATGCCCTGAGAATAAGAATAATAAGTAACCACAATTAAGCTCTTCTTCTCTTTGTATTTTACCTGACCTATTAAGTAAATAATGATAAAACCTAATATTGCTATTATTTTTCATTTGTGTAAGAAAAATTTGTCACATTTTTGTTGACTAATTGTAAAAGTCAGTAGTAACTCACTGTAAGTATTCACTTTTATTGACCTCGTCTTACAATAAAGCTTAGTATTGTTGTGAATAAATATTGCTTTAACTGTAAATGGTTAATGATAACATAAAGAGAAAAACATTAACTAAATCAAATTACTCGGTTGTCAAACATTTTAGACATGAAGTAAACAAGATTTGGAGCAAATAATTCTAAGGTTTTTTAATAAAGCCTTACAAAAACTTCACAACTTATATATTGGGAAAATATGTATAGAAATTGAAAACTAAAATTATGGTTAGTTATTTCTTAGTTCTGGTAAAGTGCACTGTAATCAACAAGTGCATAAAACAATAAGCAAGTGTAAGTGCTGTGTTTTTTTTTTTTTTTACAAGCAGTAAAGCATATTTTTTCTTAGAAAATTGAAAACAGGCCATTATTGTAAATTTAAATTGTAACGAGTTTAATACAAGTATTCACGTAAGTGAAAATTTTTATAAAATTTATAAAAGTCAATCACTTTTGTACCTAGTTTCCAGTTTAAACAGCAATGGATGTAATGATTACAAATATAATTAAAGATAAGAAGTTAAGACATGTAGGAAGTAGTTACCAAAACACCCTTGGGCAAGTTAATCAACATCATTATAGCTATTAGTGAGAAAATGAAAACCATTGTATTCTCAGTATATTTTCACTGTTAGAGAAAACAGTAAACTGTGATGCGATTTATTTTTATTAATTTTCATATGTTTTTAGATTTTAAAATTATATAGCCTATATAAGTTAATTTTCTTTCCCAGCCATATAAGCATGTTATTTTAAAGAATCTAAACAATTTAATTAGGCTGATTTCAGTTTTACACTTTGTGTAATCCTTAACATATATTAGGTGCATTTTTTCCATCTTGCATTTGTTAGAGAGTTCTAAGTAAGATAATAATACACATGTAGTTATGTGCATTGCCCCTTGGATAAATTCTAATAAATCTTAGTAAATGGATATTTTTTTAATGATTTGTAGATTTATTGTTTGTCAAATTATTTAATTAATTATTTACTACCGAAATTAAATTTAAATACTAATGAAGTAAACCAATATTAAACTATAAAATGTATTACAAATGGGTAATATTACATAAAGAGATTTCACTTTCGTATTGAAAATACGATGCTATGTATATCTGATGAGGTATTATACTATACTTTAGTGATAACAAATATGAACAACTAAGAGTTAAAAACCATAAATCCGAGCTTAGTAGATTACGCTCAAGATGCATGACTGAAGAGTTACGCTCTGCAGAAACTGATGTTCTTGGAACCGTGAAGAGTTCATCTAGGTGAAGAGGTATAGCATGTAGGTGAAGTATCCATTTAAAGGACTATTTCAACTACCATTGGAGATGTAATATGTGTTTAACCACATAACATAAAACAGTATTAGCAATATCACTAATTATAACTGTAGTAATTATTTCCATATATATGTATTTAATACATACTAATACAGTTTTTATTGTATAGTCTTTAAAACACAGACTACATACATGTCAATGCAACACTTGTGAGCTATTTTCCAAAAGAATGATACAACACGGTAGATATTGTAATGATAAACAAAGCTTAAAACTTTACTGTATTTGTGCTGTTTAGAAATAGGAAATTTAGTAATAGTAATATTCTATATAATAACAAAGACAAGTCCTTAAATAATGTAATGCAGGATAAACTATTTTAAAGTTTCGAATATCGTCAAATTGTATCGTTATTTTTGAAAAGAACTTATAAATATAATAAATACGTTGTCACATTTTTCAAGAACTCATTTTTATATATGTTTGGCAAAATATGATAAACGAATATCAAGCATAAAGCAAATTGTTCATAAGTTTGTTTATTATAATTAGAAGCACATAACGATCGTCAGTCGTTATAACTAAGCAATTTATATAAATATATGTTTTATTAAAAGCTGTTAACTTCAAAAACCTCGTTGCCATATGTATAATCGTTAATACATTTTTGTTGGATAAAATAGTTTGTTGATTTTTGCCTTGGATTTGTATACAGATTATTTTTTGTGTATAACCAAAACATTATCTGTATTATAAATGTAGTCTTAACTGCTAAATCGATGTATTATAGATTCATCATCCTTGCCATAATTTTATATTTGATACATTCATATATTACAATGGTATAAACATTTATTTGTGATCTAAGGACATTTTGAAAAATAGTAAATATTTATAATTAGATAATTTTTACCGATGTTAAATTATCCCTAAACTATTTTTTCTTCAGAATATTCATTACATTATCTTGTTATGTTGGTGCTCCCAAATTATTTTTTAGTTAAAAAGTTTCCTATCTACATGATATTTAAAATACATCAATAATAATAAAATTGTTGGGACCACAGTAAATACATTCTTGAAATTTGGTACATAGGTCATCCTTTGGTGTTAGGTATTAACCATATATTTTTATTTTTTACTAACGTTTAATTTAAAAACTCACGAAAATCCGTAAAAGGTATAAATCATTCATCTTATAACTTACTTTGGAATGAGATGTTCTCTATATTTTTGCATTTATATTGCTAGGTCATTGGGTATTTAAGGTTTATTTAATTTAAAACATTATACCTTCTATAGAAATAAGTATAAATTACTAATACGCTTCGGTGTTGCAAAACGTAGAAAGTGGGAATATGGTAGATAACTACTGATTGTACGATAGTTAAACTATTGAAGTAGGTGTTACTACAATAATTATATTTTCCGAATACCGTATAATGAAAACTGAATATTCAGATATTATAACATCTTGAATATGAATACTAGTTAAGGCATATAAATCAAATTTATTGATTCTAACTTCTTAAATGTGTTTTCAAACGAGTTTAAGCCATTTTATATATGTTTTAACAAAATTTTTCTTCACTTTCAAAAAATAAAGTAGCCTATATTAATCTTTTATAAACCAAAATTACGTAGGTGGTAAATCATTTCTAGTGTCCCAGAAAATGAACTACGTTTGAATACGAGCTCATCACCTTATTATTTTATCATTATTTGCAATTTATTATTTATATTACACAAGCTATAATAAATCATATTTACTTGGACTTTATTTAATATGTAAGTATAATTTTGCATTATCACAAAATAATCATGAACAATGCATCAGAAATAATATACATTTTCCTTACGGATGACACAAATTTGTAATTATATTACTGCAATAGGGCGTTTTGAATACAATTGGCTATATTAAATTCTTATAACTAAAATATTTTCCACTTTCTTAATTTCTATCAACAATACGTGAAATGTTTTAAAAAGGTAATTTATAGATGCTCTGGATATCATTAATAAAAACAAAAGAAAAATGTATTATATAACAAAGAAATACTTTTATTATGTTTAATAGTTATGTTAAGTCAGTAATCAACAATCAAATTAGTAATTCATAATGTTTGTGTACTTCTAATAGGAATTGAAACTTTTAAAAATGTGTGATAAACTTATTTGTGCTAAAATTAAGATTTCGCTAGAAAAGTTAAAATTTTAAAGAAAGGTTTTAAAAACAATAATAACCGTTCACGGTATTATTTTATGTAAATTAACAATACAAATTCGGAACTTTACTTACCCTTTTTCTCGGTAGAAAATATCAGAACATATTTGTCAGAAAATACTAGAGTCAAACATAAAGAAAATATCAAAGTTAAATATAATACACAAAAAATAATCTAATATATACACATCGTATTTAACCATGTGCATCAAGTATGGTTATTAATTGAAATTTATAAAATAATAAAAAAAAACAAGTATGATGCTTTTATTTCAAAATTCAGATTTTTATATTTTTAGATATGCTTTTAGTTTTTATTTGATTAGAGTCACTCATTATTTAATAACATTTATATATATACATCATTTTTCTCCAAGGTGAATGTTCCATAATGAAAGGTGTTTTATACATAACGAAGGATGGGTAATTTAATTGTGACAACAGAACTAACTTACTTGAGTTTGGCTGAATAATTTAAATGTTTGTCGTGAAATCACGAAATAAAATACGGCAAGTTATGTATAAATGGATTTGTATTTTTTTTTATTTTCTTACCTACGTATAACTTTAATTAAATGAGGTAAACAACATATCCCGTTTTAATCAATTTAGAGCTTCATTAAATTAAAATCTTTACATTTTATTTATTAAATTTCAGCATTTTATTTATACTCGTTAAACTACAAATAAAAAATCATATCAAAGTTTTAACATAATTTTTTATGGTTTTAGTTATAAAGCACTTTGTATATCTGTAACTTCAATGCTCATAAAAACTTGCATATCCTTGTTCGTTGCCAAAACAAGCTCTGTGGAATGTCAAGTATAACAGTGTATGGTGTAAATTAAATGTTATTTGTTTTAAGTATATATTTGTGATTATTCTTCTTACTAAATTAACAAACTGTGTTACGTCTTGTGAACCAAAATTTCTTAAAAAGCAAGCTTTTACTGTTTTGTGGGTAATACTTATTTGTATAGTTATTAATTTTGTATACAATTTTAATATAATGGGTAAGAATATATTTAAATAGTTGTTGATATTATTATAATTTCTATGCTACTGACAAAATAAATATTATAACCAATTGGAGTTTTATTGTCAAAGATAAACATTTTCAAAATTTAAATGAAAGGAAATTGGGCGAGAATTTTTGTGGTAATGCAATGTAAGAGATGAGGATTAAATATTAATAATGAGAAATACATATACGAAGTCTGAAGCAATTGGCTGGCTTTAAGTAATGATTTTAAGTACAGTTATACCTTAACCAGTATCTAAATAATTACTTCGGCACAAGTTGAAGTGTTGGATTTTGTCTGTATTCTTTCAGGCGCAGGACGAGGAAACACTAAGTGCGCAACGAATTTAGTAAACATGTAAACAATGTAACATTACTTTCTCAAAAACATACATTCTAAAATAACAGTTGAGATAGTTTGGCAAAGAAAACATTTTACGCAAGAAGTTGATTATTATTCACAAAAATCTAACTTTTTTAAATATAGAGGTAGGTTATGTAATTTCGTATGCCTTAAAATTATTTCTGTTACGAATGCATTGAATTAGATGTATTGAAATGTATATATTTTATTATTATTTATATATCATCCTGCCTGGTTTAACAGAATTTAAAAACAATTTAACCTATGTTGCAGTACATATCGAATTCATTTCGATGAAAGTCATGTAGAACAATCGAATGATATTCGTTAACCTATATATTGGACAGATGTAAAATACTCGCAACGTAATTAGTGACGCAGTCGATCTCCGAAGACCAAAAACGTAGGAATAACACTTTTTCTTTACGATACTAGTAACTAGAAGCGTGTTACAAGTATGTAGAAAGTTAATCTAAATGAAAGTAAAAATATGAACTTATAATAATGTAATCTACCTAAAAAGTTCAATAATCCTACTTAACTTGTTAAACAATATTCAAGAGGTTTATAATTATTAAAGACTTTTAATTTATCTTATTGATTAATTCTTCTTAAACATTGTTAATGTACTTATTTTGACTTTAAAGTCAGTTGTAAATTTTATACAAGATACAAATATTTATTAGTGTAGCAATTATTGTAGTCTGGATGGAATTTAAAGTTCAGTTAAAAATTTTTTATTTTAAAAATTGTGTTTTATGGCATACGATCCACAATATTGATATTCATACTAGCTGCCCTTTGGGAATAGATGAGAGCTATTATCAAACTAAATAATTTAACTTGCATCGGGCTACTAGATCAAATGTAAAGTTCAATTTGAATAATTTCGGATGTGCAATTATAATCAACTTACGCTTCTTGTTCTACAAATGTTTGTGATTACATTTGTGGTTTAAATTGTAGGTTATAGTTCTTGATAGGAATATGAGGAGTGACACTATGTTTGAAAATACTTTTTTAATGTAAGCAAAATAGGTATTGACGATACAATTATTTTAAAATAAAACTTATTTTAACTTAACTAATTTATAATAGACACATGCAATATTTATTAAATATCACCTATGACAGATAACATCAAATAAAACTGACATTTATTTGTTCTTTGTATGTCGTTGTTATCTTATAAAAGTTTTTGTAAACACTTGAGATTGTAGTAAAATAAAAATAGTGTTGGGAAATTTATATACGTTAAAATATTTTCCGTAAGAATATAAATAACTATAACTAATTATGAATTATTTGATTAAACATTTAATAAACTATAGTTACAAGTCAGTAGTATGTAGTTTACATTAATGTATCGGATGTTTAATAAGTTTAATATAAAATAATCTTTTAAGTCATTGTGTTAAAATAATGTACAAACCCATGTAGTTTTAATTCATTGTTTTTAATCTTCCAATCTACATTTTTCTTAAGATTTCTTACAAATAATCACTTCTTTTAAAAGTGCATTTTCTCCCTTCAAAATGTTGTGTGATAAATCACTCCTTACAAGCCGTCGTGAGTTGGCTTGTACTTAAATATTTTCCTTATACCATTACTGAAAACTATGTACACTATTAGAGTTAGTGTAGTGGCATTTAGTGAGTTTGGTCAAGCTATTCTTTGTGTTTTGTACATTATAACAATTCTGTACAGTTTTGTACTTAGCTATATTCTGACTAATATCATTATTTCATTGATTACATTTGTGAAAAAAAGTTTCCGTAATTTTACTGTATATACATATTACAATTTCTAACTAAGGTTTAAAATCTTGGTTTAACTAGAAACAGTTGTAAATAGAAATTTACTTCTAACAGTAACTAAAGTTAAAAACAACATCATTTAAGATATAATTCATCTTATGATTTATTATATTATAAATCTCCTTTTTTCTAGTTACTTGTATAGAATTTGTTTTGTTTCCAGAGAAATTAGGTTGTTTGAAATATAACATTCTGAAATTATTTGTTTTGTAGAAGGTCCGTACAATGACGTTGTATTTATGAATTTTCTTTTTCTTGTAATACTGTTCTTTTCCCATGTTTAATTACTTTGTAATTTAAATAACTATTTAGATAAAAGCTGGAATAAAAAAAACTAATTGGACAATGTTAAAATTTAAGAAATATAAAAATATATAAACTCGCAATACCGGATTCGCATACACACATGCCTCCTAAATAACCTATTATATGGCTAAATATAATTTAATGTTTTTGGATAAGAGTATATTTTCTTATTGCCTAAGTTATTAGCCCATAAATACAAAATGTTCCCTCTAGCAACTTATCTTCTTCTCAAAATCAAGAGCCCAAAAGTCCAGCAATCAACCGCGATCTATCCTACAAATTAGTCACGCCAGAAGACCATTCTGAATTTCAACTGCCTCTCAACTTAAACTATTCTGAGACTCCACATTGCAACATATCTAAACAAAGTTACTCTGCTAAGGTATTTTGAAAATGTGTGATAATTTGGTACGAGTTCACGATGGAGGAATTGAACCTTTGAAAAGCACCTTGCAGTATATTTAAACAATAACAACTTGATGGATTAAGTCAAACGAGTAATGGCAGGATTTTCAGGCAGACTTTATCTGTTGCATCTCGGAGAACACAAGCAAATTAAGTTAAAGTCTGTATAAATATTTTTTCCTGAGGTTTATAGTTCGTTCCTGGAGAGCGGATATATCTCAAATGTGGTTTAAAGGAGAAAAGTTGTTAAGTTAACTTTAACAGATTGCTAGATGGCAGTTATTTTTTTACAGATGACAGTCTTTCAGGAAAAATCAATGCCAATATAATATAAGATGTAAACGATTTGACAACGTTAGCTGAAAGAATTTACCCAGATTTATTGAATTGATACTTAAAATAATCTTCTTGTCTAAATGAAAGCACCATCCGTATTCCGAGTACTGACACTGCGGCCATTAGTCGGAAAAAAAAACTACCAAATTGTTAGGTACCAATCCGTGAACGCTGCGTTGAAAATAAAAAGTCCGTCCATTGTCCAGTAGAACTGATGCACACGCTCAATCCTCCATTAATATTGCACCACACAATCTGTATATAAATGTGGGAGCTCGACTAATACTACTGAAAAATCTGACACCCTAAAGCTTACAGTAAAAATTAAGACTTTCATGTTATTTTAAATAGAATTATTATTATTTTAAAATTAATTTTATAAGTTTTTGTTGTTGGAAAATTAAAAGACGGACAGTTTTTTCCAAGCGTAATCCACCTGATTTATTAATACAATTTTCGTCACCCTAGTGTGTTTAAGTTTCCTTAATCTCCCTCCGCTACGGGGTAAAACCAGATTTAAATTGCATTCTGTTTGATTAAACAGAGCTCCAAAGCAAAAGTATATTTTTAATAAATATTCGAGGGAAAGCTTTTAATAAGAATATAAGATTATCAAACAGTAAGCTACATGCAAATTATGCAATTGTCCTTTGTTCAAAACAATGAGAATGTAATACATACAAATTGAGTAAACAACACTTTCAATGTGTTGTTTAAATAAATGTTTGAGTTATTCACAATATTTTCAGTTATGAACACAAGCTTCAGATAATTTCATGATATCATTTTTAACCTATCAGAAAAAAGTTGAAGAGTTTTTAAGAATAATAAAAATTTAATTGATTAGAATATTTGATAACAAAACTTCCCTTTCTAAATATTCCAAGGGACAATTAAGCTATACTTAGTAATTTAATCATCTGGATATTTTACAGCTTATAAAGATGATGCATATACTATTTTGTTTTACAATGACTTTATATTTATTTCATCCACAACAATTTTAAAATATTTGTATTAGTTAAAACAATGTATTTCGTATATATTAATTTAATATACTACACGCGTACAATAATTTTAATAGTTGTTAATATATTACAAAGGTTCTACAAAAACTACGAACACAATAAACAGAGTAAAACATATTTTTATTACATTTCATCTGATTTTATCTGTAAACAAATGTTTAATTATTTTTTGGATTTGTATGTTAGGGACGGTTGAAAGATACACAATTATTATGTTTGCATTTTATTTGATAATGTCAACCTTAAATGCGCATACCAAACATCATTTTAATGTTTTATTTTAGAAAGATTGTGTTCTAAAATATAAATTTACTGAAACATAACAAAAGTAATAACCAAACAGACAAAATGTTATGTACAACTTTCTTTATTCCTACCGAAAATAATTAAGTTGATTCCTCTACTAACTGACTAGAACAGTATCTTTTGCCTCTTCATAGAAGTTTATCTTATAAAGGCTAAACACAATCTTTCATTCTTCAACTTGCAGGTTAGATTACATACCAAATGTTGCTTTGTTGTTATACTTTTTAGTCTAATTTCCATTTGAAGAAACATCTCCTTATAAATAAACCAAACTTTATAACTGTGTTATAAAATAAATTAAACTGATGGAAGTATGTAGATAACATTAATATAATTGCAAAGTCTACTTTATATTATGTGAACTGATATGTTCAATGAGTCGTGTTGTGAATTTAAACAATTAGAAACACTGAAGCCCCAACCACAAGTTCGGTGAATAAAACTACACAAATAAACTGAAACACATTTAGATATATTAATATAGTTATTCTAGTTCCCTGATGTTAATTTCGATAACCAAATTACCATCATCGGAGGGTTCTAAATATAAACTAAAGCTAACAAGAATGAAACTATAAACTAAACATACCAACCTTGGGCTATTCCCAAGGACAGGGACAAGTACCGTTATCGGCTTCTACCTGGGTTTTTGAAACAAGTCCTTGGCGTGGTCTACCTAAGGTAGGGAAAAAGTGGAGAGAGTTGGTCTGTTTAGTTTATAGTTTCATTTTTGTTAGCTTTAGTTTAGATTTAGAACCCTCTGATGATGGTAACTTGGTTACTTAAATGTACATCAGGGAACTAGAATAACTATATTAATAAATGTGTTTCAGTTTCTTTGTCTAGTTTTATTCACCGAACTTGTGGTTGGGGCTTCAGTGTTTCTAATTGAACTGATATTAAGTTACAAAAATGCAGCACTGCTTTACTGTTTTTTGTATTTTTATTTTTCATTAAAGTCCATTGGAATGTTTGTAAGGGTATGTGTTTGTCTGTTTCGTTGTGGTTTTTTGTTGTTGTTGTTTTCCCAGTTAGTATAGTAATTATAGGGAGCTGTGTATAGTAAAGGTAAATTAAACGCTAGTAACAATGTTTGAACATACGGAACATTCTACTGTATCAGGTAGAACTAACTAACTATCTTCTGCTCTGCCGGAGTTAGGGTAATATAACAGTAGTATGCAGTAGAGTGATAATTAATTTGGAATCGTATCAAGTTTTGGTGGGTTTAGTACAAGAGTTATTCCAAGGTGACAAATGGAATCATGTATAGATCTATTATTTTATTATACAGCTATAACTATTAATGAACATTATAACCAAAGACCGGTTCAATGTAAGTAATTTTATTTTAGTAACTATAACAAATTCATCTGTGGCTCATATAGTTAAAACGTTTTCTATGAATTTCAATATTTTTGTATAAATATATTTTTGAATTAATTTAAAATGTTGTTTATTTAATTTCGTAGTGTTTGCCTTTTGTGTATTAATTGTAATGGAGTTTCATTGTTTAATCACATTTAGCTCGAAACTCATATCATTTGTAAATTAATAGCCTTACTGATAATATATATGAAAGTGCTAATAAGTGTGTTGAATGTGTCATATGACATCTTCTTTATTATCCTTAATTGTGTGATGCTTTTACGTAAGAGGATATTATATGTAAATTAATTTTAACCTTGCTTTTGTGATCTGTGGTGTCCTGTAGATTTACGACCGCTGTTTTGACTTCAACGAGTCAATTAGATAGTGATGTGATATAATGTAATTAATTATAATAATAATAACGTAAGAGAATTTAAAGAAAAGATATGTTTAGAAGAATCTCAAAACAAAACAAAAATTAAATAAGAAACCTAACAAACTAAAATAGCTACATTAATAGTTTTTTCAAGCAAAACTTAACTTATTTTCTGTTATAATAAAATAAGTTATATGCTATAAAGTAATGTTTTTTTTCTACAATCGATACATGTTATTGAAGAAAAGTACATAATAATAGACAAATTAAATTGGTATTTTCTTAACAGAGAAAGTATAATCTAGTTGAAAACTGAAATCAGTAATAAAGTTAAAATGAGGAGAAATAAAGACATAATTTAATCATAATCAGTGAAAAGGGTATTTGTTTATGTCTACTTTTTTTAAGATGATGTTTTTCACTAAAGAACATAGGATGGAAGCTGATTTTTTTAGAAAATAAACCTTAGCCAGTATTTTTAATTTTGTAACTATGTTACACATAAAATTTTACATTTATATTTTATTTATACATTATTTGTTTTTATATTATACATTTATTCTCCAAATCCGTGTGGCTCGTGAGTTTTAGCATTTGTGTGTATCTGGATACAAAGTGTATTAAAAATAAACAATAGTCTTACTACGGCTTTTAAAGTATCGCAGCGAGGAAAACTATTAAATTAAAAGAGTTTAGGTACGAACTTTGTACATGTAATTTATTTTCTTCTTTTTGTGAAATATATACGATTTGATACATTTTTATAGAAACATAAAATGTCAAGTAATTCACTAGCAATTTCTGTTGCGCTGCGAAGCTCGCAAACAAATTTATCTTTAGGAATGGAATGTTTCTACCGCATTTTTAAAGCATTGCAGTTAACATATTATTTTCTTCATGCATTTAAATAAAGCAATGTGAATTTGTTTGTTTAATGTTCTGTAGAGGAAATAAATCAATCTCTAGTTGTAAATTATTGTAGACATTGTTGGAATACATACTTTTTGTACCTAGATAAAAAAAAAATGTAAATATAAATTGTAATCTTTCTTCAAAAGCTATTACATACAATAAAAGAAGTCAAGTCAATATTATTGGCTTAAATGTGAGGGGTAAGAGAGCTAAAGGCTATACAAGGACTGAGATTAAACAAATAAAATAGCACTGTGGCAACAAAATCACACTGATTTAAATAAAAACCCAAACCACAAAACAAGGAGCAAAAACTATAACTAAACAACTAAATTGTAAGTTAAGTTTAATACCTTACCCTTATGTACATTTCGATGACATGGTCATCATCCTCAGAGGGTTTTAACACTACTAAAGTAAACATAAAATATTACAACCTATATATACTAGACACGCCCTCCCCCCCCCTCCTCCCCATACCGGTTAATCAAGACCGGCCTAGTGGGGGTGGGGGAATGGGAGGAGACACATTAAATCTACTAACATGTACCTATTATTAACAATAAAAACCAATTTAACAATAAATTATAAAAATATTAAATACAAAAAATAACAAACTGGTCTACTAAAACTATAAACAGTCAAACAGAAATTAAAATAATAATAATAAAATAAAATACAAAACTAATAGGCCTAATGAAATAAATAAAAAACAAAATAAATAAAATACTTAATAAAATAAAATAACATAAACTTAAAACCCAATGTAAACAAATACAGATCAACAAAATATAAATAATATAAGTCTATGGTCTTTTTTAAAAAAAAATACAAATAACTGAAAGTTAAAAAATTTAATTAAGGTTAAGAAATATTACCAATAATAAATACAGCACTATCTATTGCTAAAGGTTCCTATCCAGTATTAAGTAAAGAAAACAATGACGAGTTAGGAATAGGCCCTTTATCTGCATTTAATAACATATCATTGTCAGCCCGAAAATGGAAATGCTTTCCAAGCTGTTCAATAACTTGTTTGAAGTCACTTCTTTTTTTAACCTAACATTGAATATTTCCAAGTTATGGTTTGTTTCAAGAATGTGCTCCGCAACGCTAGATTTTTCAGGCCTATTGTACTTAATATGTGATATGTGTTCTTTAAATCTCGTCATAATTTTTCTCTTTGTTTGGCCTAGATAAACCCTTTCACAAGTTTTTTTTTTTTTTTTTTTTTCTTTATTAACTACAACTAAGATACAATCTTATCTAGTAGCTTATTTTGCATAACTAATACACATTTTTAAAAGTCACTCCAATGAGTGACAACAACACATCACTGCACTAGGTCCAGCGGTTTTGTCTTTTTCAGTCTCCGCACCGTGTCTCGGCTCTGTAGCATCTTGAGGACATCGGAATTAACATGATTTTGGAGCCTATGTGCATGCTTCCATGAAGCACCCTTTAAGGCATCGATGACCATATCCATTTTGAGGTCTCTATGCAAGTCATCGTCGCGCACATACCACGGTGCATCAACGATGCTCCTAAGCACCCTATTCTGAAATGATTGAATCACTTTAACATTGGTCTTCTTGGTGCACCCCAGAGCTGCAGTCCATACATCTAAACTGGTTTTAACACTTGCTTGTATAAAAGCAGCTTGTTTGATATTTCCAGTCCGGACTTCCGTCCCAGTAGCCAGTACATACTTCTAAATTTCAGATTTAATTCTGTTCTTTTCATTTTGACATGGGGTTTCCAATTTAGCCTTGCGTCTAAAGTCATCCCCAGGTACTTTGCATGTAGCTTAGATGGAACTACTTGAGAATTTATATGAATTGGAACATTGATCAATTTATTGTTTGTAAAGTTTATGTGAGTGGATTTTGACTCATTTAATTTCAACCGCCACTTTTTCATCCAAGTGCTAATGTTATTAATACTTCTCTGTAGCTTCATTGAAGCCTCCTCGACCGTGGCTCCAACGGCCAACACAGCAGTATCGTCAGCAAAAGTTGCCATTGTTGTATTTTCATTAACAGGGATGTGTCTTGTGTATAGTAGGTACAGGATAGGACCAAGTACGCTACCCTGTGGGACTCCTGCAGATATTGTCTTTATTTCGGAATATTCATTGCCTTGTTTGACCCGAAACATCCTGTCCATCAAATAAGATTTTAATATCTGGTAGAACTGATCTGGGAGATCTCTTTGCAACTTAAAGAGCAACCCTTCATGCCAAACTTTGTCAAAAGCTTGGGAGATATCGAGGAAAACAGCCGAGCAGATCCTCTTGTTTTCAAGAGATTCTTCAACTATCCCCGTCACTCTATGCACCTGATCGATAGTTGAATGCTGGTTTCTGAAGCCGAATTGGTGAGTTGGAATCAGCTGATTTTCTTCTATGACAAGTTTCAAACGCCTAAGGAGCAGTTTCTCAAATAGCTTGGAGATTATTGGTAAGAAAGAGATTGGACGATATGGTTTTCGATCACTTAAATCTTTCCCTGGTTTGGGTACCATTATTACCTCTGCGACCTTCCACTGACTTGGACAGAATTTAAGTCTAAAAGAAGCATTGATGAGGTGTAAAAGTTTCACAATAGCTTTTCCAGGCAAGGCTTTAAGTACTTGGCCTGTAATCAAATCATAGCCTG
This sequence comes from Philaenus spumarius, assembly GCA_018207615.1. Classification (NCBI taxonomy): domain Eukaryota; kingdom Metazoa; phylum Arthropoda; class Insecta; order Hemiptera; family Aphrophoridae; genus Philaenus; species Philaenus spumarius. Next base: position 2,267 of record JAGFPH010002443.1, on the reverse strand, counting down.
GGGCCTTCTTGATATTTAAAAATTTAATTTCGTCCTTGAGTTCTTTCAGTGTCACCTGTTTTATAATCATGTTTCCACTACTATAGTTTACTGAAACACTCTCATCACAGGTTTGACCAGGATGTGGTTTAAATGTCTTTTCTAGATACTCTGCAAATATCTCCGCTTTTTCTTGATTACTTCTCGCCCATTTATGATTTTCTTTTCTGATTGGAGGCACTTGCATAACAGGCCTTTTAAGGCCTTTAGTGACTTTCCACAGTGAATAATCAGTATCTTTGCCTGGAGTTAAGCCCTAAAGATACGTGCTGACAGCTTCATTCTTTGACTCATCAATGACTTCCTTTAATTTGTTACTTAGTCGATTAAGCACCATCTTATCTTGTGGATATCGACTGATTTGCCATTTTTACGAGCTTTTCTCTTTTCCCTTACTAATTGCCTAACTTCTAGTGGGATGTTCATGCTTTTAGCTGTTGTTCTACTCACTACAGGTGTATTGTTCCAAGCTGCCTGTTGTACATTTCTATTATACAGCTCAACTTCCTCTAGTAACTGTTCAGGGGTTTTAAGTGGCTCCTGAGTTTCTATGCGATCTTCAAGGTCTTTTTGAAAACCCTCCCAATCAGTTTTGTAACTGGTTAACCTGGGGGGCAAAAGTTTCTCAACCAATGTTTTGCTTACAGTCATAACCACAGGAGAGTGGTCTGAACAAAGATCATGACTGTTTTCAACCTTCACATAGTTATCAGACAGTCCCTTAGTGATGAAAAAATCAATAAGGTCAGGCGTTTTCATGTTATCTGTTGGCCAATAAGTCGGCTCTCCAGATGAATGAAAGTCACAATTTTCCCTCCTACCTGCTTCAAAAAGCTCTTTCCCTCTCGGAGATATTATTCTTGAGCCCCAGAATGGATGCTTCGCATTGAAGTCTCCTCCAATAACAAAATGGCTACCAAATGATTTAAACAGGTCAGTAAAGTCACTCTTCCTTAAAGTATGTCTAGGCGGACAATAAATAGACGATATTCTGTATACTCTGTTTCTTGTCGACACACTTACTGTGGTTACCTGCATGGATTCATATTGAGTCTTCATCAGTTCGTAGTGCTCAATTGATTCTCTTATGATCACCGCAGAACCACCTCTAGCTTTATTAGAAGGGTGAGGAGTATGATATACTGAATAGCCACGTACTTTAAGAAACGATTGCATCGTACAATGAGTTTCAGATATTAAACAGATGTCTACCCTTTCGTCACTCAGACATACCTCCAGTTCCTTTACCTTTTGCAGCAGACCATTTGCATTCCAAGTTACAATTTTAAGATTGTAGTTCATGTGGATATCTTTTGCTTTTTAAAAGGTTTTCCAGTTTACTCAGTCTCTCAAAAATGATTTTGTTTGCGTTATTTTGCTCATCCAGTCTTGTGAGAATCACTTTAAGCGTATCTGTTATAGGAGGAATTTCGCTTTTATCACTGTTCTTATTCAGGATACTTGCATATGAATTTTGTATAGAATTACGCCTATTATGCATAACCTCTTGATTGCCTGCAGTATTTCTAGAACTTATTTCTTTAGTTTGCGCAATTTTCGGTAGATTTTGTTTCTGTGGTTTCATCGCCATGTCTCGTCTTTTTTGAAGTTCTTTGGCTACCTCACAGCCCCTATAATTAGCTGGATGAGCTCCTTTACAATTAATACATTTAGCAGCCATTTGCCTGTCTAAGTTGCAGTTTGTCGCAAGATGTTTTCCGGCACACTTCACGCAGCGTGGATCCCTCTGACAGTAAGCTTGCGTGTGATTGTACCCTTTGCACCTTTTACACTGAGGTATCAATGTACTAGTTTTTCTTAACGGTTCAATTTTAACGAATAAGTTCAGGATAGTTTTGATGTTGTAAACCTTTTCCACACTCTCTCGATTATCAAAAGTCAACATAAAGAGTGGAAGGCCACGCTTCGTCACAACCCGTTCCCCTCTTTCATTCTCCTGAGTTTCCTTCTTCAAAATATTGACTGCATCAATAATTTTAAATCCACCCTTATCCAGTTCTTCTATTATATCTTCTTTAGCGCATGAAGCGTGGATACCTCTTGCTACCACTCTCAATGGGCGATTGTTTTTATCTTCATAAGTGTACCATTCCACTCCTTCTTCTGTTAGCTTTTTCGTCAGTTCTCTGTAAGAGTCTGAATCAGGATCATTGATTTTCCACTTGTCATTATTTAATGTAGTGACCTTCAACTCTTTTTCTGTTGTT
>JAGFPH010002442.1:158749-182850 GCA_018207615.1 Philaenus spumarius | reverse complement strand
TTGTTTACTTTTAAAATTTAAAATTAGGACATAAACACAATCAAGCTATAAAAAATATTATTTTGCTTGTCTTCTAAAAACATTTACGTAATTTAAACAGTTGTAATATTGTTGAATAATTATGCCACGCAGCTTAACCGCTGAGTGAGTTGAGCAAATTTCCAAAATTAAGTTTATAGGCCTATGTTTTAGGGTTTCAACCAACAATTTAGGAAATGGGTCTATTCACGATAGTGGTGAATAGCTGCAAAATGGTTCGCACACCATTCCGCATATTGGGAGTATCTTCAATTCACAATGCATGCTTCGTACGCCAACCCCGCGGTAAAATCGACCAAATGGCTTTGAACCGTTTACTTCTATGGTATTTTACGTTTTTATCGATTTTGGGGGAACCGAGCGAGCTATACTGTCGCGAAAAAAACAAAATGTGCAGAATAACACCTTACATTTACAATTGTAGAAAAAACTCATTCTCGTATTAAAAATATCAAAAAATAGTTACTTCCGGTCAAAAAACGTGCTTTCTGTTGTTGGATTTTGTGGCTAACGAACTCGTCCGAGCGACTTAGACGACCAACACGTGTACCAAATTTGAACCAAAACGGACTTAAAATGCGGCCGCTAGAGTGCGAACACATAATTATATACATATATATATATTTGATTTTTAATGACACCACAAAACGTGTTCAGGGGACCATGATCGGTGCTCATTTGCTACTCCCGACCTTGGGTCTTACCATAAGGACCACAGGAATGGCTAATTTTTTCCTACTTAAATTCGCTAACAATAATTGTAATATGTTAAGAAACTATTCTGTATTAAATCATAAATATTTTAAAATTAAACTTTTTAGTTAACAATAAAAACCATAGAGTGCATTGTTAACTTGTTCAGTGTACAGTGACTAGATAGATACAGTGTGGCCAAGTGTGGTGTTGTTTCCTATTGGTCAAGATGTCGCAGCCATGTTTTTCCTAAATTCGTATCTGTTTACATTACATTCATTCACGTTCACATATTGTAAAAGCGATTTTACCGATTTTTTAACAGATATTTGTTAGTTTTTACTTTAAAATAAACGTAATAGTTATTTTAAAGCGATTTGTGTTGAAGTATGTGATATTGCACCAAATTAATAAGGAAATGACAGCAGATTAGGCTACTCCCGCCACTCTACGGAATCGTTTCAGCGCGCATATTTCAGAAGTAAGTAGGCCTACATACCAAAAGTCTTTTACTTACGACATTTTAAAAAGTTCATAACATAGGCTAATCCTTTTTATCAATAGAAAAGATAAATACAATAAATATTAGTATTACGCAATTTTAAGAACTGTTTTTGGCCCAAACCTATAATTTTGTCCGTGTTAGCCCTACGTTTGTTTATAGTTTTCAAATTAAATTGGCATCGTTATTTTTTCTGTACAATCTAAGACGAGTTTACAATCTATTATTTCTGTAATAAGTAGGCCTAACTGAAATAATAAGGGAAATTAGTAATGAAACCTGTTTTTCAGCCTTGAATAACTTACTTGAAAATCTTGAATTGCCTAACCTCAAAATCAAAGAATTGTAATTTCGATGTTAGGCTTAAATTGTTGTTAGAGACATTAATTTTATTATTAGCTTTCAATTGAAATAGAAATAAATGAGTTATTTAGGAAAGTTTTAATTGCTTCGCTTATTTAAAAAAAAATCTGATGGAAATAAATATATTGTAAACATCAGAAAGTGTAACTTTGAAAATATTTAATTTGTAAAATTTATTCATTGATAAAAAAAGGCTAATTAACAACAGGATAATAATTTTGCATTTTGATTTAGGCCTATTCGTTGTTTTATTTTTCGTTTTGTTATACTGGTAATTTAAATTTTTGATATTTTAATTTATTCATTAACTTAGGAAAAATTTCAAATTTAGCTTTAAGAAAATCATTTTTAAGATTTTGCTTTTCAAACTGAATTGAAACCTAAAATCAGTAAATACAAATTTCATAATTAACTTGCCACAAAACTTTAACTCTGGGGAATTTTAAGCAACAAAATTGTTGTTTAAAATTTATGGTGCATTTGTTACATAAGTTGAGAATTAAATTTAATTAAAAAAATGTCATTATGACCAGTCAAATACTTTTTCAGATAGTTACAAATTATTGAAAATTTGGTTCCTTGAAAATAATACAAAACCTTGACTTTTATTCAAATAAACCGCATAAATAATGTAATTGAACTTCAAAATGTTTTTTTAAACGTAGAATTGAACAAAGAAAATAATAGTGCTACTTGTTTTGATATAGCTTTATTAGTTTGTAATTAACGTCAGTAGGCTACTCAACTATCGGCATAGGCTAGTAAAAAATGTGATAGTAGGCTAAATCATTATTTTTATAGGTTATTTATTTTAAACAATTTATCTGCTTTCTAACTACTTTTTAACATTTAAAAATTTGTTTACGAGGCCTTTATGAAATAAAACAAAAGGTTTTATAAATATTTTGAAAATAAATTACCACTCCAAATACCACTCACTAACTCATCACGAAACGGATTGGAATGAAATTTGGTATGTAGCTTAATCTAGGGCCCTAGGTGCTGGCTAAGAAAGGTTTTAAACAAAATCGAAATTTTAAGGGGGGTCTGGGAGGGTCAAAGTTACTAAAAATCCCAAAAGAAATACATAGTACATAATATATTTATTGATATATTTTTTTAATATATATTTTGGTTAATATACATTTAACTTTGAGTTGTCTATCCGTGCAAAGCCGGATGGGCCCAGCTAGTGTCTGTATATATAAAAGAAGGAACCTGATTGATTCATTCATTCATAATCAACGTACAGCCAAAACTATGATATCTAAAGGCTTAAAATTTGCATGGTACCTTCACACTACAATGCACTAAGAAATGATTTTCTAAATATTAATTTAAAAAGTTGGAAATTGTCAAACTACGAGAGTTCACACCCAGCCCTATTACAGATAAAACCACAAATTTGAATCTAATGCTTGACAACACAGTTCTAAATTCTAGATTATGTGACCTATTCTGTACTAATCCACATGCATTATGAACTATTAGGTTTTTGAACGAATTTACATTCATTAAAATAGCAATCAAGTTAGTAAATGTTATTTATGTTGGATACTCCTACTTCCTGGACTGTTAAATAATTATAATACTTTTTGTTACTAACCTTCAAACAGTCCCTTATTGCTCAGAACACGTGAGACCGCGATTTCAACATCACATGACCATTTTCCTATTAAAAAAAAGTTAGATTCAAAAAGGTGGTTGAAAGATGAAGGACCAAATTGTTATCTTAAAGAAACAGTATTTTTGACCGAGCGAAGCGAGGCCTCCGATTTAACTTGATCGGCATTTCGTCTGTGTGACTCTGTCTGTCTGTCTCACGATTAAGGATAAACGCCTTGACCGATTGTTATGATTTTTTGCATGAATGTTCCTTATTCCTAGGCCAAGCGATGTAAATATATGATTTGTTTCCATTTTTTATTTTTAACCGCTTAAATTAAATAAAAATGGCTGCTGCACCGTTTCTCTCAGTGTAAACGTTTTTCCAAAGCCAATTTGTGGCTTAACCGTTAGTCGAATTTTAAAATTAATAACATTTTGCTTGTAGCAAATTTGATGTTCTACAAGATTTTTCTATTGATGATTTTCCGCATCTCTAACGGTAACCTCACAAAATGGCGACAAACTTCAAATTTGTTAAAAATCGTCCAAGTTTTTGTATTTGAACCATGTTTTAATACGTTTATTCTTTAGATTTTACAACGAAAAGCTTGTTTCTCTAGTTCCACTACTTTGTTCCACTACTTTGTTGGGAACGCCAAGCTCTGTTGCAAAATAAATTACTATCACCTACTGGGAGACAATGGCTTTTCTGTTCGCCTAGGTGAAGCAACTTGTTGCCAAATATTTAATTTACTAAATATTTTGACCAAAAAAATGTTATTTAACTCCCAGTAATTTAACACACTAGCTCAATTAAACTGACTCTTTTTTACTTTCTGTAAACCTCAGAGTTGTAAGTACACTGGAACTAACCTTGTAACGTAAATTATCTGTGCTTTCGTTTAACTTATAATTTAACCAAGTTCTAATATCTGAATACATGGGATACACTATTGGATGTGCAAGACAGGTAACATAAAATCAAATTAATTCTGTTCTGCAAAATAAAAACTTTGAATTTATTACTTCTAAATTCAAACAGAAATTTAAAAAAACTGAAACACAAAATATTTAAATTCTTTGGTAATTTTTACCTTATACAATAAATTTAAAAATAATTAACTTAATCTAAAATGGCAGAACTTTTTATGAATTTACTTACTTTGAAAATTGCTTTTATTCTATTTATAATATTAATTAATTAAATCTCTTTATTATTAAATATTATTATTTTTAAACTTTTACTTTAATCAAATCTTAATTTAATTTAATGAATGCAACTTGATACACCACAAGATTAATAAAATATCTAACCCAGTATAATAAATAAATTTAATGAATTTACTCAGGCAAAATTTTAGGGAAAATCTGCAACGTATTTTCGCTTTTCACAGACCTTTTAAGTTGTAGCTGTATGTCCTTCGACTGGAATCACAAGTTGTCTCGTGCCTGTGAATTACAGATGTTTTCTTTCTGGAAGTTGGCAGATGGTCCTAGGTCCGTTCGTCTGGTTATCCCACGATGTCTAGAAGCTCAATCACGATTTTTGTAAAAAGAAAGAGACCGAGAGTCGCTGGGTACCCTTTATTTATACCCAGTTTCCCTCCGAATCAGGTATGGCCTTGCTGGTATTTTGCACCCTTTTGTCGCATCTTCCAATTTGCAATTTATAAAAGATTTTGTTTTCCTTTGCTATAGTATTAATTATTTTAATGACTTTTTTCCTTTATCATTTCTTTACATTTTAATTATTTTAATTAAAAAACTATTTTTTTAAGTTGATTTCTCAGTTCCTGAACTTTGGCAATCCCACATCCCCTCTTCTCTCCATGCGCCCTTGCGCTGAGATTTGCCGCGCTTTCTTTGTCGTTTCTTCTATTGTTATTGGATTTTCTTTAATAACTTTACTAATTTCCATCGGATTTTCCTGCTACTTGGATTTTCATTCTTCCCACATCTTCTTCTTTACGCACAAACTCGAATGGTAGTTGTAGGACGTTTCGTTTGCATTTTCGCGTGTCCCGACCGCTTTCCGCAGATTTTCGCCACGAAGTCTTCCATTTTCCATTTTTCGACGATTTCCTTTTCTGCAGTTCTTTTTCTTGTGGTTTAATGTTACTAGCCGCAGTCTCGCTTCTTTTGACCTTATTTCCTGGTTTTTCTTGGACATAGCCGTTTTACGAATTTACTCTATTTGTTCTTTACTTTATATTACCGAAATTTATTTTATATACTGGATCATTATACAATTTGTTTAGCTACTAATCTATTTTAATTATTTATGGACTTTAAAACTTTATTTTACCTGAACTTTTGTTCTTAAAGGTTTTACCATTGTCACCTTTCCATTCAAATTATAATTAACTTTTTCTTTTAATTTGCCATTAAAACTTTACTTAAATAATACTTTGTATACATTATATTTAAAATAACTTTATTTTTATGTACTTTTTTATTATACAAAATTCGCCACTTTAAAGCATTTTCTTTAATATTAATATTATGACCTTTTGTCATATGACATTTATTTTTTGGAATTTTTTCCTGAATCCAAAAATGCCCTTACTTTTGGATTTTGAGTTAAATTGAATTTTTTGTTTAACTTTGAACGCATATTACGTAAGCAATTGCCCTTATTACGTTTCGGGAATTAGATGCCCAATACATAAGCGTTTAGCGTAATGCATTGACCACATAAAACCACTAATTCGCAAATTCCTAAATCCCGGCTATTCCCTCAGAAATCAGATAATTTCGGCTAAGTTACTTTTGCCGTTTTTCGCCAGCTAACTCTCATCTTGCCCTGACTTGCATTTCTATGACCTACATACGTATGATGCCCGTAGTAGTCTAGAAAGATTGAATTATTCAAAAAATTATTTGAAAAATTCAAAATTTCGGGAATTACACGGACATTTTCCGCTGCAATATCTTCATAAAATCTTATAATTTTATGAAGAGGGAGATAGAGAAGGAGCGCTACCTGCTGTCTTGCTCTTTCCTGCGCTACTTCAGTTTGCCGCTGTGACTATGAGTTGTGGAGGGAGATAAGGAGCCCGATTGGCGTTGCTTCGCATTTACTGTGTTGTAATAATTTACCCAAGGTCACTAGATAGTAAAGGTTGCCTCATTCGTGAAATATCAAAAAAAAAGTGGAGTGGGGGATGTGACGTAGTTGTGGTAAAACTACATACATCTGCCATGGTAGTGGCGTTTTTTTTACTACAATGACGTCACTGGACAGGGGGGTTCGAGTTTGTTTACATGACTATGAGGCAACCTTTACCATCTAGTGACCTTGTAATTTACCAACTACATTATCTTAGTCATTTTGTTTCTTTGTTATACCGCACAGTATTTAGAGTCGAACACGAATAAATTGCGAAATAATTTTCACTGGCTAAACCTCCTACTTCATTACTGACACACTATTTTTAACCTACGCTCAAAACCACAATTTGTTATTTCAACGAGCGAGTTCTACGGTTCACAGAACTACTAGTACAAAGAGTAGGTTCCTCAATCCCATTACCTTAAAATTTTTACTTTCTCAATATATTATTTTCGAATTTTAATTTTTAGTGGAAATATCCGTTTTGGGACCCCCTGAGTCCAAAAAAAAGTGGTTTTTACAAAATGTCTGTCAGTATGTATGTATGTATACAAAGTTAGAGCGAAAACTATTCGACTGATTTCAACCAAATTTGCAACAGACATGTCAAGTAGGATTGTACAGATGCACGAAAAACTTGTTTGAAACTTTTTGAAAAACAACCCCCTTTTTGGCAAAAAACCCCCCAAAAAATCAGTTATTATTTTTTTATAAAAAAAAACGGCTTTAAAGATTTTGATAAAATGTTGCTTATTTGTAGCTCTTATCTTAATGTACCCTACCATAAGCAAAAAACCACATCTTTTAAAAAATTCTCGTTTAGCTAATAATAATAATAACAGATTTTTAGGGGTTTTTGGCAAAAAATGGGGTTGTTTTACAAAACTTTTCAAATACTTTTTTCGTGCATCTATACAGGCCTAATTGACGTATTTGGTGCACATTTGTTCGAAATCGATCGAATAGTTTTCTCTCTAGATAATTATAATAATAGTTATTAGTTAATCTCCTACTTTAATAAATCACCTCTCCTACCCCACTTACAATTATGAAGTCACAGTGAAGCTGTTTAATAATTTAAATATGTTTGTGAGAAAGTATGTGCCAGTTCCTGGTAACGTTTATTTTCTTTAATACTAAATATTAAGCCGTTCTCAGACTTTTCAACCACAAGGAATTATGTTTACTGGGTTTCGTTCCAATAACTAATAATAATAGTGTAATGTACGTCATATATAATTGTAAAATGTTGTGACTGCTGCACTTTTGTCGGTTTCATAAAAATAAACAAACAGTTTATTCTGCAACGGTTTAAATTTGCAATCATTTTAAACAATCTAAAAAGTCCGAGTACATGGGAAATGTTTTATAAAATGTTTACATGTTATATTAATTTTCCAAGAATTTGTATTTCCCTCTAAATTAAATTTTCAGCTCCGTTCGAATTGCCGAATGAACCCTATCAATAACCGGCGGCAATATAGGGTAAATTTAATATTACTATTAATTATACTGAGACGGTGCCTTCTCGATTACATGGAATGGTTGCCTTCCGAATTGTAAACGAAAACATCGTGACTTTCCACTGCGCAGGCTTCCATTACACTGGCAGTTGGTGGCGAACACAGCTTCAGTTTCATTTGGACACCAGAAGGAGGAGCATCAAAGAGTGATTTGTAAGTTTTCTATTAAATAAAAATCCATTCCAGCCGGTCTCGTCATATATAATAAACGTGAAAGTGTTTTTGCCGTAAATAATTTAGTGATTGTGCATTTCACATGAGTGTCAGACATTGTCTTACCAATTAGGCCGACTTGAGTTTGGAGTGTATAATTGATAAGAACACTAATATCTGTAAGTAAAATTTTATTTTAAATTTATTTTTTGTATTTTTTTTAAAACAGTATACCTTACTGCGTGGTAAACGGATGCTATTTTTAATTTAGACATTTTATTTCAAAACGTTTTTCTTACTAAAAAATTGTATCATAAGATAATTTGTTTAGTATATAAGCACCCTACAATAAATCATGTATTTTGATTTAAATAACACATAATACAATAAATATCGTTTTTTCATTCTTCTAGTTGTTTTTGCTTTGGATTTGTTTTTAAAATTGAATAAATATAAATAAATGTTTTAATAATATTAAATAATAGTGTTTTAAATTGAATTAGGGCCTAAGCATAAATATAAAAGAAAATTTTAGTGAATATGCCAACTGATGAAATACTTTTGGAAGAATGAATCAAATCCATATTTTATATAAAAGCGAAATACCACTCACTGACTTAACACTTAAAAAGAATACAATTACGTTAAAAAGACTGAAAATACCAACCACCACGGGCAACGCCGTACGGGTCAGCTAGTATATTATAAAAGCGAAATACCACTCACTCACTGACTCACTCATCACGATTTCTCAAAAACTACCGAACGAATTGAAAAGAAATTTGATATGTAGCTTCCTCTAGGGCCATAGGTGCTCACTAAGAAAAGGTTTGATTTTTTTTTAATTTTAGGGGGTTTGGGGGGATCAAAGTTACTAAAAAACAATTTCTTCAAAACTACCAAACGGATTGGAATGAAATTTGGTATGTAGCTTCCTCTAGGGCCATAAGTGTTCACTAAAAAAGTGTTTTAAAAAATTGGAAATTTCAGGGGGGTTTGGGGGGTAAAATTACTAAATCACGATTTCTCAAAAATTACCGAACAGATTGGAATGAAATTTGGTATGTAGCTTCCTCTAGGGCCATAGGCTCACGCTAAGAAAGGGTTTTAAAAAATTCGAAACTTTGAAGGAGTTTGGGGGGATCAAAGTTATTAAATCACGATTTCTTCAAAACTACTGAACGGATTGGAATGAAATTTGGTATGTAGCTTCCTCTACGACCCTAGGCTCACGCTAAGAAAGGGTTTTAAAAAAAAACGACATTTTTGGGGGAGTTTGGGGGAATCAAAGTTACTAAATCACGATTTCTTCAAAACTACCGAACGGATTGGAATGACATTTGGTATGTAGCTTTCTCTGGGGCCATAGGTGCTCACTAAGAAAGGGTATGAAAAATTTCGAAATTTTAGGACGGGTTTGGGGTGATCAAAGTTACTAAAATCATAATTTCAGATCTTTTATTATTATGACAATAGTGCTTTTATTATTTAAGATCTATATATATATATATATAAGCCAAATACCAGTCACTGACTGAACACTTAAAAAGAATACAATTACGTTAAAAAGACTGAAAATACCAACCACCACGGGCAACGCCGTACGGGTCAGCTAGTATATCTACAGGCCTACTAATATTATAAAGAGGTAAAATTTGTTTGTTTGTTGGTTTGTTTGAATTTTGGAGGTAATCGCTGAACTGAATCGATTGAAAAAAAATAGTTTTACTAATAATATCTGCCACATACTTTCTCCCAGTTGAAACTTTATACCTTCCCAAGAGTAGCATAGGAGGTGGTTATTTAGAATTGCAAAATTAGGACATACCATGGAAAATATTAGATGCATGTAACACGCATCTATATTATTATTATTATTAAAACTATTCGATCGATTTCGAACAAATTTGCACCAAACATGTCAATTAGCGTATAGATGCTCGAAAAAAATTTTAGAAACATTTTGAAAAACAACCCCCTTTTTGGCCAAAAACCACCAAAAATCAGTTATTATTATTATTATTACCTAAACGAGAATTTTTAGAAAGATACAGTTTTTTGCATATGGTAGAGTACATTAAGGGCTACAAATAAGCCAAATTTTATCAAAATCGTTAAAGCCGTTTTTGAGAAATTTAGATTTTTCTCGTTTTTTAGCCATCTTTTGGGGGGTAAAACCCCTTAAAAATCAAACATTTGAACAAATGAAAAAAACGCCTGGAGATATTCCAGAACTACAACTACGTAACAAATTTGATCAAAATCGGATCGTTGGTATGGTCTCCAGCTCTGTACACATCTTCACAGACACACGGACAGACATCCTAAAAAAAAAACACTTTTTTGGGTTCAGGGAGCACCAAAACAAATAATTCCACTGAAAATATTTTTGTATTCAGGGAGCACCGACACAGATAATTCCACTAAAAATTTGTTTGGGATTCAGGGAGCACCAAAACAGATAATTCCACTAATAATTCAAATTCGAAAATTTGGACGAAAACAATACTTTCTCCATATGCGTATAGGGGGGAGAAAGTAAAAAGCTACCTTACGTCACATAGGTTAGACAATTAGTCTTGATTTAAGGGTTGGAACAACCCCTAAACAATAAATATTAATTGTTATACTTTCCAGCTATAGAGCTGACAATTTGTACATTTATTTCTTAAAAGAAAGTAAACGAGATTTGCATTTTGTCACGTACTAATAAGGGGTGTAAATATGATAACAACCCCTAAAACAATACAAATTAATTATTATACTTTCCTTAAACATAGAGAATAAACCGTTAATAAATCAAGAAATGTAAAGATAAAAAACCACTATGTTACATCCTAATTAAAAATAAATAAGACATTATTAGAATTTAATAATAGGCCTATTTATATAAAATAACCTGTTTGCATTTGCTCGACGAGAGTCACCGGGGCGAACGAAGCGAGCAGGGGGCGGGGCCCTCTAGTTTATTATACTTCGAAAACTTTATAAAGTTTTATAAAATACTATTTAAGTTGAAATAAATAATAATGATGATAGTAATTCAAAGAATGTTGTTTGGTTTGAATTTGTTTATTCGGCCTACTTTTTACTTTTTACTTTTTCCCCCCTATAGGCGTACGTAGTATATGGAGAAAGTATTGTTTTCGTCCAAATTTTCGAATTTGAATTTTTAGTGAAATTATCTGTTTTGTTGCTCCCAGAACCCCAAAAAATTTTTTAGTGGAATTATCTGTGTTGGTGCTCGCTGAACTCAAAAATATTTTTAGTGGTTTTTTTTTTGTTTTGGTGCTTCCTGAACCCAAAAAGGTGTTTTTTTGGTGATGTCTGTCCGTGTGTGTGTGTGTGTCTGTGTGTTTGTAAGGATGTGTACAGAGCTGGAGACCATACTAACTGTCCTAGTTTGATGACATTTGGTATGTAGGTGTAGTTCTGGCATATCTCCAGGACTTTTTTTCATTTTTTCAAATTTTTGATTTTTAAGGGGTTTTACGATAACGGGGTTTTAAATTGCCAAAAACGATAAAAATCAAAATTTCTCAAAAACTGCTTTAACGATTTTGATAAAATTTGGCTTATTTGTAGCCCTCAATGTACAATACCATATGCAAAAAACCGCATCTTTCTAAAAATTCTCGTTTAGGTAATAATAATAATAATAATAACTGATTTTTGGTGGTTTTTGGCCAAAAAGGGGGTTGTTTTGCAAAATTCTCAAAAACTACTGAACGGATCGGAACGAAATTTGGTATGTAGCTTCCTCTAGAGCCATAGGAGATCGATAAGAAAGGTTTTTAAAAAATTTGAAATTTTAGGGGGGTTTGGGGGGTAGGTTCAAAGTTACTAAATCACGATTTCTCTAAAACTACTGAACGGATTGGAATAAAATGTGGTACGTAGCTTCCTCTAGGGCTATAGGGAATCACTAAGAAAGGTTTTTAAAAAATTCGAAATTTTAGGAGGATTGGGGGGGTTAAATGTTACTAAATCACAATTTCTCTAAAACTACGGATCGGATTGGTATGAAATTTGGTATGTATCTTCCTCTAGAGCCGTAAATGCTGAAAAGAAAGGGTTTAAAAAAATTCAAAATTTTAGGGGGGCTTGGGGGGAGTCAAATTTACTAAATCACGATTTCTCTAAAACTACCGAACGGATTTGAATAAATTTGGTATGTAGCTTCTTCTAGGGCCATAGTGGCTCAATTAGAAAGGTTTTTAAAAAAAAATCAAAATTTTATGGGGTTTCAAGGGGGGTCAATGTTACTAAATCACGATTTCTCTAAAACTACTGAACGGATTGGAATAAAATTTGGTATGTCGCTTCTTCTAGGGAAATAGTGGCTCAATTAGAAAGGTTTTAAAAAAATTCTAAATTTTAGGGGGTTTTAAGGGGGTTAATGTTACTAAATCACGATTTCTCTAAAACTACAGAACGGATTGGAATGAAATTTGGCATGTAGCTTCCTCTAGGGCAGGAGGTGCTGATAAGAAAGGGTTTTAAAATATTCGAAATATAAGGGGGGTCTGGGGGGTTAAAAGTTACTAAATCACGATTTCTCTGAAACTACTGAACGGATTGGAATGAAATTTGGTATGTAGCTTCCTCTAGGGCCGTAGTGACTCACTTAGAAAGTTTTTCAAAAAATTCTAAATTTTAGGCGGGTTTAACGGGGATCACTGTTACTAAATCACGATTTCTCTAAAACTACTGAACGGATTGGAATGAAATTTAGTATGTATCTTCCTCTAGGGCCGTAGGTGCTCATAAGAATGGGTTTCAAAATATCCGAAATTTTAAGGGGGTGTTTGGGGGTTCAAAGTTGCTAAATCACGATTTCTCACAAACTACTGAACGGATTGGTATAAAATTTGGCATGAAGCTTTTTCTAGGGCCATAGGTGCTCATTAAGAAAGGTTTTAAAAAAATTTGAAATTTTAGGGGGTCTGGGGGGGTCAAAGTTACTAAACCACGATTTCTCTAAAACTACTGAACGGATTGGAATGCAATTTGGTATGTAGCTTCCTCTAGGGCCCTAGGTGCTCGCTAAGAAAGGGTTTAAAAAATGTTTAGGGGAGGTTTGGGGGGTGTAAGTTACTAAAACTCCCCATAATAAATACATATAGTGCAATTTATATTCATTGATATAATATATTGTTTGTTAATATACATTTAACTTTGATTTGTCTATCTGTGCAAAGCCGGATTGGGCTAGCTAGTATAATAATATAATATGGATGTGTGTTACATGCATCTAATATTTTCCATATTAACATTTTCTTACTTTTGCAATTCTAAATAACCATCACCTATGCTACTCTTGGGAAGGTATAAAGTTTTAACTGGGAGAAAGTATGTGGCAGTTATCTGGTACCGTTTATTATATTATAGTTGCGTAAATACACAAGTTATTATTTGCTCGCACTTTAATTATAACATACAGAAACAAAACTATATATTATAATTATAATTTGATCAATTATCTTTTACTTTCTCACTATACTATAGTATAGAGAAAGTATACTGATCGCAAAAAAAAATCGATGTTGATAGTTTTGTGGAAATATCCGTTTCGGGACCCCCTGAGTCCAAACAAATGGTTTTTACAAAATGTCTGTCTGTATGTCTGTATGTATACAAAGCTAGGACGAAAACTATTTGATCGATTTCAAACAAATTTGCACCAGACATGTCAAGAAGGGTGTATTATAGATGCACGAAAAACGGGTTTGAAAGTTTCTGAAAAACAGCCCCATTTTGGCAAAAAAACCTCCAACAAATCAGTTATTTTTTTATAAAAAAATTGGCTCTAACGATTTTGATAAAATTTGGTTTATTTGTAGCCTTTAATATACCCTACCATATGCAAAAAACAGCATATTTCTAAAAATTCCCGTTTAGCTAATAATAATAATAATAATAACAGATTTTGGGGAGTTTTTTGGGCAAGGGGCCAATATTTTTCAAAACCTTTTTCGTCCATCTATACTGGCCTAATTGACGTGTTTGGTGCAAATTTGTTCGAAATCGATCGAATAGTTTTCTCTCTAGATAATAATAATAATATTTTGTTTTGTTAATCTCCTACTTTAATAAATCACCCCTCATACCCACCTACAATTATGAAGTCACAGTGAATCTGTTTAATAATTTAAATATGTTTGTGAGAAAGTATGTGCCAGTTCCTGGTACCTTTTATTTATTATATTTTCAAATAATATTTAAAAATTCTCAAAATAATAATTACAAAATAAATAATTCAAAAAATGTATCAAACAAAATTTATTAAAATACATTGATTACATAGTAATTTCTAAACTTTATTTTTAATGGTAAGAGATAATTTCATAAGATCCGTCCAATTAAAATAACGCATCGAGAAGGAATTAATTTCGTAGAGAAGCTAATGAACCGTGAAAGTGGATTCCAAATTCACTTTGAAATCTTACTATTTTTAAACGGAACGGTAATATATTTTAATTAAAAAACGGGATCCTATGAAAGTATAGTTATTGAATCTAAGTTAAAGGAAATAAATGTTTATCTCTTCCTTAGCTTTAAGGTTGACTTTTACATCCTGACTTGGAATTGCATTCCTGTAAAACAAATCCCATTTTTTTCTGGAAACGATTACTGTAAATGTCACAAGATGCTCGAGACAGTAATTTATGTGATTCCGTATAAACTCTACGGAAATTTTACTTTTGTTGTTAACTGTTTATTACATTATAACTATGCACGGTATTAGTTTACAATAGCGGGTTAATCGATACTACTATAAATACACAAACCTTAACTTATTTCTTTATAAATATAGTATTT
This sequence comes from Philaenus spumarius, assembly GCA_018207615.1. NCBI lineage: Eukaryota > Metazoa > Arthropoda > Insecta > Hemiptera > Aphrophoridae > Philaenus > Philaenus spumarius. Next base: position 168,035 of record JAGFPH010002442.1, on the reverse strand, counting down.
ATACACTTCACTGATGACGGGAAAGCAATATTTAAGCATATTCAACACGTACAATATTAAATACTTTCAAATCAAATGTTCCTTATGGGAATTTACATTGTAAAGAGCCGACATGTTTTTCTCATCGTTGCCGGATTTTTCTTGTTCTCTAAACGACTGTGACTAAATACTATAGGTTAGAAACTTTTAGGTTTTTTACTTTAGTCCTGTTTCGTGGGTACTTTTTGGATTAATATTGTTTACTTTATTTATTTCTAACGTGTTTGGTGGATGTGAAGTCATTTATTTCGTTATAATTACGTGAAATATAGCGGGAATGTCAAAACTTAACCTATATAATTTCAAGTTTTATTTCTTTCATAATTCCTATAAATTTTATTTCCCGGTAATATTTTTGTTGTTTTTACAATCAGTTAGACGTGTTCTTTCATATTATCTAAAATTCCCTTAGAAATCTATTGGCCCGCTACAGTACATTTTTACCCTATGCACTTCCATATGATTTCAAACTTCTCTTAGATTGCTTAACGTGTATAGAAGAGCACCCCATGGATTAATTTTATACATCTGATTTTGCCACTGAAATGAAATGGTATGATGAAATTGAAATCATTCTCGTAATTTCAATTCGTTCTATCTAAAATAGTATATCGCTGAATGTTAAAAGAAAATCTAACAAAATCATTGTTAAATTCTAATAACGGTAGTTTTATTTGTAGTGAAATAGTTTTAAAAACACGGAAATATGAATTGTAACCAGCCCAAATCTTGGATATCGTTAATTCATATCTTGTTGTTCAAAATATAAACGATTTACTTTAAATTCCTGGAAAATAAATTTCAATTAAAAACGAGAAAACTTAAGCCGAAAAGTTATTAAATTTTAAAAACTATTAAACTATTATATTGGTACACTTAACGATTCTTTGATTTAAAACGTAATTTCATTTTTTAGCATTTAAAAATACTTTAATTGTTATTTCAAAAAATGCTCACTTAAAAACGCCTTGTATTATCTATATAAATAAAAATGTAAATGTTTGTTCAAAAACTAAAATCTTCGAAAGTTCTTCACCCATTGCTTTCAAATTTTAATACATTACATTCGAATACAAGCATGTTATTATACACCTTTTGAAAAACATCCGTTGAACATAAAAACAACAAAAAATATGCTAAATATTTTAAGGCAATGGGAGCGCCATACTGAATAATACATAAATATGTTTACTGTTGATACAGTAATCAGCTGTTTGCTTTAATAATTCCAACAACAGCTGATTTCAAACTTTGAAGCAATTATTTGTATTTCTAACTTCTAGGTTGGGTTTTTATTAAAGTGTAGACCTGAGCCTTGCTGGTTCTTTAAACTTTATTACAACTGCTGTTATAAACTATAAGAAATAATTTCATTTGGACATTGACATTATTTACCATCTTAGCTGTGGAGTTATTATTAATCCTACACCTTTATTATAAAGACAAAATAACATAATAATGTGGGTAGAAGGTTCCAACGGGGTTGGCATGCGGAGCACGCAGAGGTCTCCCGTAGTATTAAATATTATTATGTTTTAAACTGATTTCGGTTTTTATTTATTTTCTTTTACTTTAACAAGCTAATAAATTCCTAAGACGTGTTTAACGAATAATAACTATGCAATAACGGATGTAAATGTTTAGGCATTAGGTAATAAAATAATACATTAGGGTTTACGGATAAACAGGATGAACCAGGAGATATGCAGCTAGTTAATAGTCTTTATTAAGGCAAAGCTAGGATCCTCTACACCAGTCCTCTCTTACACTTAACCCACCTCTGAAGGCCCGAACTCTGGGGAGGCTTGTCTCCTGATCGTGGCCAATGATAAACGATGCCCAATAATAAAATAGTTTTGGTTGATTGTACTCTTGACGTGAATAGAACCTCTAAACTGGATAAAGGTACTTTTTCAAAATTATTCGCACTCCATTTCGCATATTGGGAGTATCTTCAATACAGAAAGAATTGCGTGCTTTGCACGCCATTCCGCATATTGGGAGTATCTTAAACACACAAAGCATTTCGTGCTTCGCACGCCATTCCGCATATTGGGAGTATCTTAAATACACAAAGCATTACGTGCTTCGCACGCCAACCCCTCGGTGAAATCCACCACATGGCTTTGAACAGGGTACTTCTACGATATTTTACGTTTTGATCGGTTTTCTAGGAACCAAGCGAGCTATAAGGTCGCGTAAAAAAACAGAATGTGCAGAATAACATCCTACATTTATATTTGTAGCAAAAAACTCAAAAACAAATTCATTCTCGTAGGAAAAACGTAAAAAATAGTTACTTCCTTTCAAAAAACATGCTTCCGATTGGTGTATTTCTATGGCTAACGAACTCGTCCGAGCGGCGTAGACAACCAACATGTGTACCAAATTTGAACCAAATCGGACTTAAAATGCGGCCGCTAGAGTGCGAACACATATATACATATATATATATGATTTTTAATGACACCCCAAAACGTGTTCTGGGGACCATGATCGTGGCTAATTTTGCTACTCCCGACCTTGGATCTTACCATAAGGGCCACTGCAATAGATCATTTTTCCTGTGGAAATTCGATAATAATAAGTAATTTTTAACTATTGAAAGTAGTGGTCTATTGGAGGCCCGAACTCTGGGGAGACTTGTCTCCTGATCGTGGCCAATGCTAAACGATGCCCAATAATAAAATAGTTTTGGTTGATTGTACTCTTGACGTGAATAGAACCTCTAAACTGGATAAAGGTACTTTTTCAATTATCTTCCTCTAGGTTGGCACACATTCAGTTTAGCGCTTAGTGTAATAAAACCGTTTATGGCTTTATGCAGTAATATTAGTCAACCTCATAAACGTTTTGACGCCATTAAGTCAACGCTTTTGTGTAAAGTTGAATAAATGCTCATTTAAAAAGCTTTCCTTCGGTTTGTGTTACACTATTATAGTCGTGTGTAATAACTTGCCGCTATAAAATTGAGTTTCCTTATTTAAGAGATATTAGAGAAATTAATATTTTTCTCAGCTAAACTTTAGCAACGTATGCTGTACAAACTTATGGTAAAAATTTAATTCTCCTTTGCCTAACTCAACGTAATATACACGTTTGATTATGAATAAATCTTGAAAATAATCGATAATAAATAACAAAGGATTTGGTTTCTTTCACTAGTTGACTTTCAAACAAACACGAAAAACACAATTATTTGCAAACACGATACAAGTCATGTTCAAATACCTGATAGTAAGATTTTAATAATTCGACCACGCAGCTGAACCGCTGACGTGAGTTGAGCAAATTTTCAAAATTAAGTTTACAGGCCTATGTGTTAGGGTTTCAACCAACAATTTGGGAAATAGTTCTATTCACGACGGTGCTGAATAGCTGCAAAATTGTTCGCACACCATTCCGCATATTGGGAGTATCTTCAATACACAAAGCATTGCGTGCTTCGCACGCCAACCACCGTATTGGGAGTATCTTCAACACACAAAGCATTGCGTGCTTTGCACACCAACCCCGTCTTTTGAGTATCTTCAATGCACAATGCATTGCGTGCTTCGCACCCTAACCCCACGGTATAATCCACCAAATGGCTTTGAACCGGGTACTTTTATGGTATTTTGCGTTTTGATCGATTTTGGGGGAACCAAGCATGCTATAAGATCGCGTAGAAAATCAAAATGTGCAGAATAACATCCTACATTTATGTTTGTAGGGAAAAACTCAAAAACAAATGCATTCTCGAAGGAAAAATGTCAAAAAATAGTTACTTCCGGTCAAAAAACGTGCTCCCTGTTGTTGGATTTTTTTGGCTAACGAACTCGTCCGAGCGGCGTAGACAACCAACATATGTACCAAATCGAACTTTAAATGCGGCCGCTAGAGTGCAAACACATATATATTTTAAACAGTATAATAGCTGATGCGTGCGAATATTTTGCAAGTTATGAGTTCAGGAGGAAATATATGTGAAGAAGCGGCTGGCTGTATGCGCAGAATCACGGACGGCCAATGCGCATGCGCTAACAGCGTGTAGGTCGGCGTAGCGAGTCAGTCGGTGACAGAGGTTCGTCGCGTTATCTAGTGCTCTGCCTTTCCTGAAAAAATTGTAGTGTTTTTTATTATTTCTGGACTATAATCAACTTAATAAAATGTTATAAATATTGTATATTTTTATAAATATAGTATAAATTATTTTAAGTATTGTACATATTTTTTTAAAACATAGCTGTAAAAAACAGACTGGGTAGCAAGGTCTCTAGATAGGAAAGGTTACCTCATTCGGGAAATATCAAAAAAAGTGGAGTGGGGGCTGTGACGTAGTTATTGGTATACCTAGACAGTGATCAAAGCTCTGTCGTTTACGTTTATAGGCGTTACTCATTATTTGTGAATGTTTGACGGCTTGTGTTTTTTTTTTCAAACTTAAACTTTTTTTAAATTAGTGTATATAAAGTGTTTTAGAAGTGTAGGTAGAAGAAATATATTATTTAGGCCTACAATGGATTCAAAATCAATAAATAAACCTAAAGTTGGTTCCATTTGTGCGGTTGCAACTTAAATATACAATTAATTATAAAAATAAAGATACAAATGTGATACTTTAATGGATTTTAGTTTCATTTAGATTGTTTGTTTGGTTTTCATTATAATTATTTTAAAACTCATGTATGTTTATGGTTTGCATGGTGTCAAATAATTTTTTTATTATTACTTTTTTTAAAGCGAAAATATGTTTGAAAAATATTAAACAATTCATAGATATGATATATTTTATGTAAACAATATTTTAAACAGCAAATCTCTTAAGTATATAGATATGTAACAACAGATGTTTTAATTGAATTTCAATACATGTAAGCATTTTTCGTTGATTTTTGTTTGTGTTTACTTTTAGTTTGTTAATCTAACTTAAAACTAGTGAAAAGATGAAACACTTTTTCGAGACTTCGGCTCGTCCGGACAGAACACACGAATTGAAAGAAAATTAAAGTTAAATATTAGTTTTTATTTGTTACATTTAGTTTAAAAAAATAAGTTAAAACGTTACCACACACTGTATTTACGTTACCCCACACAAAAATGTCTTTTCATAAAAACCTAATTCGGACTAACCTAAAAGGAACATTTTAAAACAAAAAATAGCAAAACGGTCCAGCCGTTCTCAAGTGATGCTTACCAACGAATAACATTTAATTTTTATTATATAGATTAAAATGTATTATCGTGATTGCATTTTTTTCTTTTTTATTCTGTAAAAAATATTAAATACAATTTTAATGACTGCTTTTTAGTTATATGATTTAAAATGTATTACCAAGATAGCTTTTTATTTTAAATTTTAGTCAGTAAAAATATAAATTAAAATTTGTATGATTATACTTTTGTTATTATTGTAAATTGCAAATTAATGACATAAACATAATGTTTTTGAAAAGGTTAAGATATATTCTTACAATTATAAATGTTGAAATGTGTAACTTAAGTATCATTTAAAAAAACTGCAACCCCAAAAATAGTTTAATACATCAATTTTTAAAAAAATTAGGTGATTTGTATGACGAAACATACATCTTTCATGGTAGCGCGGTGTTTTTATACTATAATGACGTCACTGGACAGGGAACGGATGGAGGGGTTTGAGTTTGTTTACATGACTATGAGGTAACCTTTCCTATCTAGAGACCTTGACTGGGTAGTAGTGTATTCAGCAGTCAAATCCCCCACCCCGCCACAAATAACATTCCTCCTCCCTTCCACATTTGCATGCCTACCGGCGCGGCCCGCTTCTTCCCATGTATTTCCATCCGTACTAAACCTTTATAACGCTTTACGTTGAATTAGTTTGATTGATTTGCGTGATAGATTACACTTGCATATTTTTATAGAGTGTAAACAATCTAACAGCTGTTATATTACTAAAACAGATTGTTAATAGAATCCGACTCTCAACAGAAAACATATGTTAATATGAAAGTTTGTTTAATACAATTTTTTTAACGAAAACAATAATTTTAAGCTATTTCTTGTCAATAGCGGATAACATAATTTTTAAAATTATGATTGAATAATAAATTTTTATCAAGAATGAACTAAGATATGGCGTTTCCACAAATAACGCTTTTGAGAAATAATATTTATGATTTATACAAGTTATGGAAATTAACATTTCAATTCAACGATCTTGAACACATTGAAATCTTAATTCGTTTTTGTATCATCGTTCTAAGGAAGAAGTTTTGTCTGCTGAATGTCTAATATTTTATTTAGGTTTTAATAGCATAAAAAATCTCATTGTCCAAGAGAACCGAGGAATCTGATGAATTATAAAACTTGACGGAGCACTACCGCATTTATAATGTGAAAATGCTTTATTCTACAAAAATGGGGCGTAATCAAGGCAACAATAATTGTAGTTGAAATCATAATTTATTTTATAGAATGCAAATATTTAAATTTTATAAATATTTATTAATTATAAGGAAAAATTAAGTTAAATGTAATTTTGACAACATTTGTTTGTTCACCTAGAACACATTTTAATTGAATATAGGACACGTATAATCTAAACCAGACGAATTAAAAATTTATAATGCATATTTTATATTTATAAATAGAAATAATGCTTATACTGTAAACGTAAATCTATGTAATAAAAATGAATGGCTTTTCCTTTGTAAGAGCATCACTTGAGAACGGGTGGACCAATTTGGCTATTTTTTGTTTTAAAATGTTCTAATAGTCCGAAATAGATTTTTATATAAAGACACATTTTAAAAGTTTCCCGAAAAGTTTCAAATTCGGGAAAACTGAATGCGATTATTTCATGAACTCAAGACCATAACTCACGAAAAAAGCTGTTTTAATAAAATGCTTAGTAACACACGTTTGTTTACATTCATTGCCATAGCAACTTTACTTAGCATTTATAATCAGTTTATTATTATTCAAAACAAACAGCTTTTTTAGGTTAGATTGACAAACTTAAAGCAAACAAAATAATCAACTAAAAATGCTTACTATATTTTAAATCAATTCAAACATTGGTTGTTACATAATATATAGAAAACAGTTGAGTTGGAACAAAAACTGAACATAATTTTAGGTTAGGCCTACAATGCACCAAAACACGTTTATTTGCAACCAATTGGGCTAATCTGGAATCAGGTTTTTTACAATTCTTCACAAATATCAGTTTTGTCAGATTAGGTAAAAGCAAACAAAAGGTTTCTTGTATTATCTATATAGGTTTACAAACTATAAATCTAAATTTATGTAGTATTCAGTACTATAGTTTTAAAATGTGGAGTGACCAACAATGTAGTAGTTTTTGACAATATCCACTATAAATAACATTATTTGTACCAAATCAACTCATATAAAAGCGTTTAAAACCATAAATTTTTATAAAAATTGGCGGTATAACAATGGAAATATAATTAAATTGAAATGACATACACACATAAATTAAATTCACGTGTCGACTCAGCTTCTATTTTCATTGAAAATAAAAATAACTTAGAATTTGAGCCCTTTTACCCACTAAAATCAATTAGCAGATATATTTTCTCATTGACTTGTCAAAAACAATTTAATTGTTTTTTATTGTGTTTTTTGTTTGTTTTGTGTTATTGTCCGGTTAAAGTTGGTGGATTTTAAAACCACTAACGATCATCAAACAAACAACAACAAACTTGTGTGCAAATACTTTTGGATTTTTATATCAGTCACAATAAAATAAGGGTAAGCAACGAATGACCTTAAAAAGGAAGGTAAAATACTGATATTAAAATGCTGTCCTACAAATTCGGTCATCATATGCACTAAGCTCAATCATTTTAGATATTGTTTAACATGTATGTATATATACCGTTATACAATAAATAGAACTATAAGTTTATGCCAATTGTTTTCTTTTAAATTATTAAAGATTATTTTATATTACAATTATTAAAACATATAATATACCAACTAAATTACTACTATCGCATATATTATTTCTCAAGGCCATTTTTTTGTCGGTACGCCATAACTTCCTTAATACATCATTAAGTTACATGAATGAGGCATCATTTTAAAGCTTTCCTTAACCGCTACACCGGAAAAATAGACAAACAGCTTAATACTCATGTTTTAATAACAAAAATTGATTAAAGAAACTTTTATATTATACTTTGCATGTTCCTAATGAAAGGCGCCATCTATTAACCATCAGTTTGACTAGCATGACAACTGTTAGTTAGATTGTTTACACTGTAAGATTGTATAGGGAAACTGTTATTTATTAACCAATGTAAATAAATAAACTTAATTAACAGGATTAAATCAACGTGTTAAATCAGGTAAGTGTAGGCCTACTCCGAACTTGCGAAATATTCGCACGGGTCAGCTAGTTCATTTTATTTCGATAGCACAGATTCTTATGTAGCAGTACAGTACTTATTATTATGTAGGCCTATAATATATTATAGAAAAAAGATAAGTTTCATTTTTATCTTGGGAATTCCACACACTCTAAATTTTAAACGAAATTTTGCTTTAAACAGAACTTTAAAAAGAAATTAAATTGCCAAATAAAATATTTGGTTTTATTAATATCGATTGATTCATTGTAAACTTGTTGTATCCCGTTTATTTTATTATGTTTAGTCACTAGTCACTAAGCGGTAGAATTAAAACTAATAAGGCTCGTCTCTGTTTGAGTAAAATATTAAGCTTACTAAAAAACAAAAACAAAAAGTAAACCTAAACAATGTTATAAAAACATATGATATTGCCAATGAACATGTATAACAACTTCTTATTAATATTGTTAAATTGAATCTACTCTTGCTTTAGCATGACTGACCATGTTACTTGTAGAAACGTTTATTACTTGGTTTAACTAAGAATAGTAGACAACAGCGATACAAACTTTCATGGGCGCCCATATGATATTTTCTAGAGAGGGGGTGGGGCTAGACCGAGTATGGGGTTTAACACTTTCACTGCTAAGGACGCACATGTGAGCATGACACTGGACACAATGAGATGCGGAAGACGCCCAGTGCATTGCACGCCAACCCCCGTATTGTTAGTATCTTCAATACAAAATGCATTGCGTGCTTCGCGTGACAACCTCCATATAGGAATATTTTCAATACACAGGGCATTGCGTGATTCGCACGCCAACCTCAGTATTGAGATTGTTTTCAATACACAACGCATTGCGTGGTTCGCATGCCAACGGATATTGGGAGTATTTTGAATA
>JAGFPH010002442.1:134418-158739 GCA_018207615.1 Philaenus spumarius | reverse complement strand
GCATTGCGTGGTTCGCATGCCAACGGATATTGGGAGTATTTTGAATATACAACGCATTGCGTGGTTTGGGAGTATTTTCAACATACAATGCATTGCGTGCTTCGCACGCCAACCCTCGTATTTTGAGTGTTTTCAATACACAATAAATTGCGTGCTTCGCACGCCAACCTCAGTATTGGGAGTGTTTTTAATACACAATGCATTGCGGGCTTCGCACGCCAACCCCCATATTAAGAGTATTTTCAATACACAATGCATTGCGTGATTCGCACGCCAACCCCCAAATTGGGAGTATTTTCAATACACAATGCATTGCGTGCTTCGCATGTCAACGGATATTGGGAGTATATTCAACATACAATGCATTGCGTGCTTCGCACGCCAACCCTCGTATTTTGAGTATTTTCAACACACAAAGCATTGCGTGCTTCGCACGCCAACATCAGTGTTCGAAATATTTTCAATACACAGTGCAGCTCATGCTTGAACTCTTGTAAAAAATAAAATAAGTATATGTAAAATCAAACGGCACATAACATTTAAAACATATTTATTTTAGTGCTAATCTCTTTAAAGATAATCACCAGACTATAATTAATAATATACATATTTTCCTTTCCCTGGGAACTGGGGGCGTATGGGCCCAAATGCAAACTTTGTTTGTTTGTCTGTGCAGATATCATGTGCTTCGGGGGCAGCAGCAGCGCGCTCTCTAGGCTGGGGATAAGTATCGGATTGCTGTCATTGATAACGCTTATCACGGCTTTCGTCAGCAATGTATGGCTGTTTACTAAAGAACCCATCACTCTGCCCAACAGCCAAATAGCGACGACCATCACTTTCAAAATAGGATTCTGGAGAGTATGCCCGTCCATCAAGAGAACTAATTCATCGCACCGTAAGTACGACTTCTATTTAAAGAGGTTAATTTACTTCAAGTGTCGCATGCTATGTGCATTTATTTATACAGCAGCCATTCTATCATTTTCCGGATAACTAATAATTCACTTCCATGTTGTAAAAACAACATGTTTTATTTTAAGCAGTTGTGTCAGGTGCACAAACAAAAACAGATGGTGTTTTAATACGGAATGTGATACGTTAAATGTTCATATAATATTAATTTATTATAAATGTACTTATCAGTCCAGTGAAACTTCAATAAATGGAGCCTCAATAATTCGAAATCCTTGATAAATCTAATTTATTTATTCCTCTTGAACTTCCCTAGCTTTTGCAATGGTATTTTTACAGAATTAATTGTAGCCTACTGGATTGTTATATTTATATATAAATGGTTATAAATACCTTGTTTGTCAAACAATCCTTCTTTTTTGTGCGACATGTTTCGCCGTTACACAGACGGCATTATCAAGCTACACTTTACAAACACAAGACACTAACATTAACAACATTTATCAACACTAAAAAACACTAAAAAAGAAGAAATTTTTCTTGTACATTTGTACACGTTATGTGAATTAAAACTGTCTTTAAGCAGCCACATGTTACACCAGCTGGTTCTACTACTTGACTCTTTTAATTCACATAACGTGTACAAATGTACAAGAATAACTTCTTCTTTTTTAGTGTTTTATAGTGTTGATAAATGTTGTTAATGTTAGTGTCTTGTGTTTGTAAAGTGTAGCTTGATAATGCCGTCTGTGTAACGGCGAAACATGTCGCACAAAACATAAGGATTGTTTGACAAAGAAGGTATTTATAACCATTTATATATAGGTAATTTTACCTTTACAAATCGAATAGTTCACGAGAAACACCTCGATTAATCGTAGTTTTACGGTATTTTCCGTCGTCAAAGTACCTCTAAATCGAAATTTTTGCTCCAAAACCTCCATAAATCGAAATGGTGAAACCGCCGCAACTCTAAAAGTCGAAGTAAGGGCAATAAACCCTCTATTAATCGAATTTATTTGAAATTTGTTATGATTCAAAACATCGATACAGTATTTTACTGCATCGTATTCGACAGGAAATACCAATCCCTTATTCTGCCCAACTTTCCCTCCTGTTGCGACCCATCTCAGTCTTGGGCTAGCAGTAGAGTAGGTTCAATAAAAAAGCAGTTTGAAATTAAAACTAACTACTTCTTCCATTTTTAAAAAGTACATGTTACATTTTATAATTGCATTACTAACCATTACAATATAGTACTGAAATTGATATTAATGCACAATGTACAAAACACCGTATTTTAGAAGGCAATCAATTCTCCTGATATTTATTGCTTGCACTGAATTGAACCTCTATAAATCGAAAATTGGGGAGGATGAACCTTGATAAATCGATCCTTTATTATTCGAAATACTCGATAATTCGAAATTTCTTCGTACCCCTTGGGATTCGATTTATTGAGGTTTCACGGTATAAACTAAATTACTCGTGTTTCGAACTACAATCTACTCATCATCATATCCACATATTTAATATCTTATAAACCTAACATGATTCCATTATAATATAACAAACACACCGGAAAGTGTATAAACGACCATAAAAGCGAGTGTACGTACGGACGTGAGTAACGTTTAATATCACAGCTGATTTCATGCCTCATCTGTAAGGGTCGCCGGAATACTACCCCCCGGAAAACTATCCCCCCAAGCAGGTTCCTACGTCATTTTGACGTCAGAGATCGGGGGGGCAGTTTTCCAGTCGCGCACACTCAAGTTTCGATGCGTTTGTATTATCACTTTATATAATTAGAATAAAAAAAAACTAGAGGACTAACCTAAACTGTTTAGTCACAGTATGTTACCGATAACAGTATAATTGTAGGAACCTGCTTGGGGGGGTAGTTTTCCGGGGGGTAGTATTCCGGCGACCCGCTTTTGCTAGGGGGGATAGTATTCCAGTCGCGGACACGGCTCCCATATTGGTTAGTTGCAGATTTCGTGACGTCACGTTTCACCTGGGGGGATAGTTTTCCGGGGGGTAGTATTCCGCATCCCCATCTGTAATATGCTTAAACAAAACACAGGGCATATTATACTTTGGCGTTATGTTCACAACTTCAATTATTATGATTTCTTTTGAAGTAGATTTTTTTTAATATGAGTTATAAAACTAATACAAGCTATAATACATTATAAGACTTCGTTTGAGGTTATACACTATATAACAATTTTAAATAATTCGACCACGCAGCTAGACCGCTGACGTGAGTTGAGCAAATTTCCAAAATGAAGTTTATAGCCCTATGTTTTAGGGTTTCAACCAACAATTTGTGAAATAGGTCCATTCACGACGGTGCTGAATAGCTGCAAAATGCTTCGCACGCTATTCCGCATATTGGGAGTATTTTCAATATACAATGAATTGCGTGCTTCGTACGCCAACCCCTGTATTGGGAGTATCTTCAATACACAGTGCGTTGCGTGCTTTGCACGCCAACCCCGCGGTAAAATCCACCGCATTGCTAAGAATCGGTACTTTTATGGTATTTTACGTTTTAATCGATTTCGGGGAACCAAGCGAGCTATAACATCGGGTAAAATAAAAATATTCTGAATAACATCCTATATTTATATTTTTAGAATACACTGTAAAAAATTCATTCTCATAGGAAAAATCTCAAAAAAAATAGTTACTTCCGGTCAAAAAACGTGCTTCCGGTTGTTGGATTTTTTTCGCTAACGAACACGTCTGAGCGATGTAGACAACCAATATGTGTACCACATTTGGACCAAATCGGACTTAAAATGCGGCCGCTTGAGTGCGAACACATATGTACATAATATATACATACATATCTTCTATACATATAAAAGCCAAATCCACTGACTCACTGATCACGATTTCTGAAAAACTACTGAACGGATTGGAATGACATTTGGTATGTAGCTTTCTCTTTGGCAGTAGGTGCTCACTAAAAAAGGTTTTCAAAAAATTTGAAATCTTAAGGGGTCTTGGGGGGTCAAATTTACTGATTGGAATGAAATTTGGTATGTAGCTTTTTCTACGGCCCTAGGTGCTCGCTAAGAAAAAAATTTCAAAACATTCGAAATTTTAGGGGGGTTTGGGGTGTTAAAGTTACTAAAAATCCCCATAAGAAATACATAGTGTAATATATTTATTGATTTTTGTTGTTGTTAATATACATTTAAATTTGATTTGTCTATCCGTGCAAAGCCGGATCGGGCCAGCTAGTATACATATATATATGATTTTTAATGACACCCCTAAACGTGTTCTGGGGACCATGATCTGTGCTCATTTTCTACACCCGACATTGGGTCTTACCATAAGTGCCACTGCAACAGCTCATTTTTCCTATGGAAATTCGGTAATAAGATACCTATTGGTTTAACTTCGGAACAATTTGTACATATTCGTATAACATATAAACATATTCGATTACTAATTTCTTCACTGTAATATTAGTATAATAATCTCGAAATCATTTGATCTGTCAATATGAATTAAAAATCAATAATATTTGAATTTTTCTTTAAATATATAAAAACTTATATAAATAAAAAATTAAAAATAAATAGGCCTATAGTTTTATAATCCTTATAATTGTTTACATTTACCGAGTTAAAAAATCCCCGTCAGCATAGTTAAGTTAAGTCTGTTGATTTTAAGTAGTATTTGTGTAAATGATGTATTTCTGATGTGTATGTAATTAATCTCCATGTGATTTTTCACAGGGGCTTACTAGTATCTATACTTATTATTATAAAATGTAAAATTAGTTTGTTTGTTTGTATGTAGGGGTAATCTCTGGAACTACTAAACCGATTGAGAAAATAAAAGCTACACTATCCCTGAGTAACATAGGCTATAATACATTTTAATAAAAACGTTTGTTTATTTCAATAGGCCTATTTGTTTATTTAGTCGAAAAAAATCTTAGGCTAGATCTGGACTAATTAACCAACATATGTATTTACATTTATTACCATAGCAACCGATTGAATAAAATAACAGATAAAAATGTTGTTTGCTCTGATATTTCCCATTAACAGCAATCCCCAAATATCAAACTTTGAAGCAATTATTTCTGTTACTAACTTTTAGGTTAGGTTTTTATTAAATTGTAGCCTTGCTGGCTCTTTTAACCGTTATTATAACTGTTTGTCAGAATAAACTTATAACACAAAATCTCACAACTAATACGTTTATCGACTCAAACGCGTTTCAACGACAACGTCGCCATCTTCAGTGATGCACGAGCTATTAAAGGTATAACTCAAACTGTAGTCAAACTATAACTCTATAGTATAGTTTGAGTTATAGTTTGACTATTGTAACTCGTGTATCACTGAAGATGGCGACTGCGTCGTTGACACGCGTTTGAGTTAATAAACGTATTAGTTGCGAGGTTTTTTGTTCTAAGTTTATTCTATCAAGTATATCTTCTTACAAGCCAAGCTCAATATTTATTTATAACTGTGGTTATAAAATATACGAAATAATTTGATTTAAACATTTAACATTATTTACCATATTAGCTTTTGAGTTATTATTAATCCTACACCTTTACTGTAAAGAAAACATATTATGATTATGTGTATAGAAGGTTCCAACGGGGTTGGCGTGCGTAGCACGCAGGGGTTTCCCTAGTAATAAATACAACTGGTAGGTTACAACGAAAATATATTAAGAGAACTATACAAATCAAACTTAAGTATTTTCTACTATTCACTAGAGTGGAATCTATTTAATTTTACATCCTACTATTTCAGATATGCCATCCCCAGCTTGCTCCCTGATCAAATATTCAAAGTGGGATGAAGTGAAAGGCGCTGATCTCGGCGTGTTCTGGACATCGCTTCAATTTACGCCCACGTTTATTTCCAGAATGAGGTGAGCTCATTTATTCTTTTTTTAGTGGTTTAGTATGTTTATTACAGAAAAGTAATTATTAAAGCGTTTACCGTCCCCAGTATTGCAAGTAACATACCTTAATAATCACGCCATCATGTTCTTAGACATAGAATACAAGATTTATGCAATATACGTAGGCTATACACAATGACCATTTTTAAACTCATGATTCATACGTTGCCTGCAGAAACGGCTGTACAGATGCATTGCATTTTGTAGTTTATACTAATAATTCAGGAACATCTCAAATACTTAATTTTGTATTTATATATATAAATCTATATATATAAAAGCGAAATAACACTTACTCACTCATCACGATTTCCCAAAAACTACAGAACGGATTGGAATGAAATTTAGTATGTAGCTTTCGCTATGGCCATAGGTGCTTTTACTACGAAAGAATTTGAAAAAATTCGAAATTTTTTGAGGGGTTTGGGGGGATCAAAGTTACTAAAATCATAATTTCAGATCTTTTATTATTATGACAATAGTGCTTTTATTATTTAAGATCTATATATATAAAAGCCAAATACCACTCACTGACTGAACACTTAAAAAGAATACAATTACGTTAAAAAGACTGAAAATACCAACCACCACGGGCAACGCCGTACGGGTCAGCTAGTAATAATAATATTTATTAGTTAATCTCCTACTGTAATAAATCGCCTCTTCTACCCCACCCTACAATTATGAAGTCACAGTGAACGTGTTAATAATTTAAATATGTTTGTGAGAAAGTATGTGCCAGTTCCTGGTACCGCTTATTAATTTTACTATTATAATTTATACTAAATTAACATAAGGCTCGGCTCTCTAAATTTAAAACGGCGAAGTTGGGTACCAATTTCAATGTTAAATAACCAAAACATACCTTCACCATTAAGCATATTTTTGTGTTGTTTTTGTCAAAAAACGAAAGCTGTATTTTTTTCCTTTAAGTAAAATAGATTGTGGGTGTTGATTGCTAAGGTATTTTGCAATATCCCTTTTTGCAACTGAGTAAAAAATTGATAAAGTTTACTATTTTGTACTATTTATATCATACGTTTATGAAAACAATAAAACGGTTTTTGAAAATGTATTAAGCAATCAACATCCGCATATGATAGTACTTCAAAATTAAAACAAATTTTTAAATTTATTCCACGAATTAACAGAAAAAAATACTTATTCTGTAGAATTGCTCTTATAGGAATCAGATTCAATATAGCGCCCCCTTAAAGACTTGGTTAACAACTATTCTGTAGAGCCAATTAAATCTCGACGTATTAGATTCTAGGTCACACGTTTCTGTTTCAGACTGTCAATGCCTTTTGAAGCCGTCTCAGTGATCCTAATGTTGCTTGCCACAATGTTCGCCCTCATTGGACATTGCAACTCTGACCACAAGACTCTAATCGCCTGCGGTCTATACACATTAGGAGGTACCACAATGAAATGGAAGCCTGAATACAATTATTTAGAACTAGATTACATACCGTAGTTGATTAAGCAGTGCATGCCCACCTAATAGACTTGTAAAAATCAATTAGTTCAACAACAATGTTCAATCTGTGAATGGTAATTGTTGAAATCATTATTACAATTTTGGCAACGTTTCTTGTGGCTGATTGAAATTTTTTTAGAACTTGAGGTATTTTATGTGTATTTAACCGAGTAAATTCAAGGTTTATTTCTGAGTACCTTTGTCTGATATTAAATCTTTAATATTGTTAGTAAATTATCATGGGATGCTCTGCAATGTGAAACATTTAAGTTAATATTAGAATTTACAATTAATAAAAACCAATAAAAAATACGGAGAAAAATAATAAAAAGGAATTGAGTTCCGTTAATAAAATCAATATAATTTTCTTTTTATTTTAATAATAATTACAGAATATATATGAAGGCCTGAGAAGCCAAGGGGTAGGCCTACAATTGAAATTTTTTGAATAATGGAGTTAAGTGCTGAAACTGGATCTTCAACACTTTAAAATGTTTATGGCCAAGGAATATAACTATAAATCTATCATGTGCTGAGATCAACTAGTGGCGAAAAAAAAACTACTTCGTAGAAGAGCTGTTTAGCTTATAGAAGCCAAAGTTGAAGCACGCAATGCACTGTGTATTGAAAATACTCAAAATACGGGGGTTGGCTTGCGAAGCACGCAATCCATTGTGTTTTGAAAATAATCCCAAAACGAAGGTTGGCGTTTGAAGCACGCAATGCACTGTGTATGGAAAATACTCAAAATACGGGGGTTGGCGTGCGAAGCACGCAATGCATTGTGTTTTGAAAATACTCCCAATATGGGGGTTGGCGTGCAATGCACTGTGCGTCGGTCGCTACTCATAGTGTTCAGTTTCAAGCTCACATGTGCGTCCTTAGCAATGAACGTCTTAACGGCCCAGGGGTACGAGTGTCAACTTTTTATCAAATATTGGCTGATAAGAAAGAAAAATATAATGAAAATCAAATTAATCTTTGTTATTATGTTGCTCTAGAACGTAGCAATTCAAAATATACTCGTTTTAGTGATCATGGTTTTACCTGGATTTGATTAGAACAGTTAAACTTTAAACTGAGTTTTCTCCAAACTAACTTCACTACACTTATACCCCTTGGCTTCTCAGCCTTTCAATATATATTTATATACAGTTAAAAATATATAAATGGAAATATATTTTTATAAATGTCCAATTAAAACTATACATCATCAGGTAATAAAATAAATAATGTAAATATTTGAAAGTAAATTATTAAAACTAATTATAACTAAATTTCCACATATTTTTGATTAGGTTAAAATTAAGAACATTGTTTTAGACAAAAATATGAATACCTCGCTGATACGATTTGCCCCGAATTAGATGTACCTTGGTCATTACTAGTTTCAACTATAATATCACCTATCCCTTGCGTTGTTTGTCCAATGAAAAAGTAAAGTAAAATGTTATTAGTTTAAATGTTTATACAAATAAAAGCCACACTCACAGAGAAAGGAGTTAAAACACGGGGATGTATATATCTCGCGTTTTTTCACGCTTGCGCAGAAAATAAACCGCTTATTGACGTCAGTAAACACATTTCTAACCTCAAATTAACGAATAAACTAGAATAGTAATAAAATAGTGTATTAATAGATAATTTACTAACCGCTGGTTTGATGGGATGCTGCCCAAGTTATTAAATGTAGCCTAACATAGAACGTAACATTTGTATTTTTATACTGTGTGTTTATGTTTTTAGTCACAATATAATGTTATCGGAATTAAGATGCCAGATTGCGGTACTAGGATATTATGGGTTGAATAAAGAATAATGTAATAAAAACTGCTGTTCAAAACTTTTATACACATATACGGATTAAAATCTTAAGGTCAGACTATAATAATTATAAAGTATTATAATATTTATTATAATAATTTGTATGTCCAGAGTTGACGTAGTAGCTAAATTGACGTGGTCTTGAGAAGGTTTAGGATACATGTTAGTTGCTCATCACGTTAAAAAAAACTTGTTTGCGTGGAACCCATAAACAAAATTACTTTTATGATATAAATAATACAAAATCATATAGAGGGTAATTAATACAGGTCGGGTTAGAACAATAGCATAAAATACAAGAACTAGATTATTTGTATTTGCTTAAAATGACTGTATATACAGTCATACAGGGTGAGTTTTATGTCCTGGCACACCTGGATATAATTTAAACGGCCTGAGATATGAATGTGAGACTTGACCATACCTATTATACAATTTCTTTTACTTTTTTAGGTGGTTAAACATTACGCCCCCCTATTCTAAAGGGGGGTAAAGGGGGCAACTTAAAATTTTCAAATGCAAACCCTCATCATGTGACCCCTCATTTTAAAGGGCATAAAACAAGAAATCAAATGACGCAAACTAGAGGTCTCTATGTTGCCCCTATCAAAAACTACATCCATTCCAAAATACAGGCGAAGTATTTTCCAAAGCTGTTAACAAAAATAGTTTTTCAACTCCTCATCTACGCAAACATCATGGAAAGAATGAAAAGGTTCATTTAACACAGTAAAAGAATATTAACAATAATAAAATAATAATAATTAAATAAATTCTTAAACAGTTAGGCCTACCTGTTTTAGCGTCCAAGAAAAATTCTCTAGGAATGGTTTGAGACAAGTGTAAAATTCTCTCAGTTAAGTCATGGACGTCAGTTGGCTTTGTTCGGTACACCAAGTATTTCGTGTAGCCCCAAAAGAACTAATCTAGTGTATTAAGGTCAGGGAGACCTTGCTGGCCATTCCACAGCGCCCCTTCGGCCTATCCAACTACTTCGGAAGACATTGTTTAAATATTGTCGTACTTCACGGCCATAGTGTGGTGGTGCTCCATCTTGTTGTAACCAAATGTTCTGCGCTTCTCGTCCAAAACATATTTTCAAGTTCAGGCACAATCTGGTTTTGAAGCATCTCTAAATTTCGACCAAGTGGTTATCGACTATTCCTGCCCAAACATTAACTTTTTAAGTTTTTTACTGTGTTAAATGAATCTTTTAATTCTTTCCATGATTTTCGCGTAGATGAGGAGTTAAAAAACTTATTTTTTTAATAACTTTGGGAAGTACTTCTCCCGTATTTTGAAACGGCTGTAGTTTTTTATAGGGGCAACATAGAGAACTCTTGTTTACGTTATTTGATTTCTTTTTTTATGCCATTTAAAATGAGGGGGTCATATGATGGGGGTTTGCATTTGAAAATTTTAAGTTGCCAACTTTAGAATAGGGGGGCGAAATGTTTAATAACCTAAAAAAGTAAAAGAAATGTTATAATAGGTACGGTCAAAGTTTCACATTGATATCTCAGGCCGTTTAAATTATACCCAGGTGTGCCAGGACATAACACTCACCATATATATTTATTTTTCTATTTTAATATTATAATAATTATTTTAAAGTATTCACTATCATCTTAAAGTGAATTTAGTAAAACATTTTCTAACTTTATACCAACTCATTCCAATACTAAACTCTAGTAATACTTCAAGTAGGCCATATCTTTTTGTTAAAACATATGAGGAATATTAAAGTTAACCTAGATTTGATGTACAATAACAAAGTAAATAATAAAATAACAAGATTTTGATTAACGAGATAATCACTGAATATAAAGTCGAAGCACGTCATGTGAGAATGAACAAATACAAAAGCTAAGAATTTCATAAATATTTTTGAACAGGTTTAATTAAAAGTAATTGTAACAGTCCTTTAACTATTAGCAATTATTAGCGAATTTTCACAGGAAAATGAGCTATTTCAGTGACCCGTATGGTAAGACCCAAGGTCGGGTGTTTTACATGAACACCGATCATGATCCCCAGAACACGTTTTAGGGTGTCATTAAATTATATAAATATATATATGTGTATGTATATATGTGTTCGCACTCTAGCGGCCGCAATTTAAGTCCGATTTCGTTCAAATTTGGTACACATGTTGGTTATCTACGTCGCTCGGACAAGTTCGTTAGCAAAAAAAATCCAACAATCAGAAGCACGTTTTTTGACCGGATGTAATTATTTTTTAGATATTTCCTACGAGAATGAATTTGTTTTTGAAATTTTTTACAAATATAAATGTAGGATGTTATTCTGCACATTTTGTTTTTTTACGCGACCTTATAGCTCGCTTGATTTCCCAAAATCGAACAAAACGTAAAATACCATAGAAGTACCCGGTTCAAAGCCATGTAGTGAATTCTACCGCGCGGGGGGTTGGCGTGCGAAGCACGCAATGCTTTGTGTGTTGAAGATACTCCCAAAATGCGGAATGGCGTGCGAAGCACTCAAGGCTTTTTGTATTAAAGATACTCCCAATATGCGGAAATCGTACGAACCATTTTGCAGTTATTCATCACCGTCGTGAATAGACCTATTTCCCAAATTGTTGGTTGAATACCTAAAACATAGGCCTATAAACTTAATTTTGAAAATTCGCTTAATATAACTCACGTCAGCGTTTCATCTGCGTTTTCGAATTATTAATTATTTAAACAATTGACTGTTAGTTTTTGTTTTACAAAAAAGTTATAATCCTTCAAAGTCAGTTTATATTTTTTTAAATCATGTATTATTACCATTAGAGTGAATTTATACTTTGAAATCATTATTATATCGGAAAATAATACTGTATTTGTGGAACTACTATATTTTACTTTCATTTCAGGTCTTTCACTAGCTGGAGGCCTAGTCGTATTCGCATCAGTACTAAGTGACGTCTACTTTGATCGCCCCAGGCGTGCCAACATGTTCCTGGGTACAATGTCGCAACCCTCGTTCGACTATCGCTACGGCTGGTCGTTCTTCGCAGCGGGAGCTGCCTTTATACTGGCCGAGGTAGCGGCGTTAATTTTCATAACCGCTTACCTAAGGAGATTTCCTTCCGTGGAAGACATGGTCCGAGTCATGGTACCGGGAGCAGACAGACGACTGAGGCAGCACCACTTTGGCGAGTACCTAGTAAGGAGAACCGGTTACCACGGTCAACCGGAGGAAATACAGAAGGCAGAGAAATTAGTACCGAACGATCTCGAAGGCTGTGACGGACCGTTGTTGACGAACAAAACACAGCCTGATATATGCACCACCAACACGTTGAATGTGTTAAAAGACGACGTACTGCACCCGTTCCAAAACCTGGCAGGGACCACCGTACCGATAACGCTGATGCACCCTAGACCGGTCCCGACCTACAGCGCAAGTCACGGCTACGTTTTCTCGAACCAAGATTTTCAAAACAGATACGCTTCAATCGGGAGCTGTACTCTGGTCCATCAGGGCGTGCTAGGAGTGGCCGAGGGACGTCAAGGGACTTCGTCGTCTTCTGGTTCTTCGGCGTCCTCAGGAGCGATGGTGACGTCCACGGGCAGTTCCATCAGCAGTAAAAGTTTCCAACACCTTCCTCGCATCAAGAAACCCACCGGGTTTGTCCATCTAGACTCTAGCGAACAGCAGAGGAGTATATCCCCTTCCAGTGGAAGTCAAGGGTATTGTTCTGGAAGCGCCGTATGACAGCAAATCATTATACACTCTGACGAAGACATTGTATAAAAAACTGAACTGTTTGGTAAATACTGTGATAATAGGTTTAAGATACAAGTTTTTACAAAGCAAAAAATAAGTTAGCCCACGTAATGTTTCAATATGTATCTATAAATGTACATATTTTAAATTACACACTAAATCAATATTTATAAATGAATGACGTAAAATATAACTAATTAACCCTTTGATGAGTAATCACGTCATATGACGTGTTTCATTTGTTCCGTATAGGAGTGGAAGATCTCACATTTTGACATGCTTCCAGAGTAAGAAATTTTTTAAATCATAATTGTTAAATATTGTTTACTATATCCATTTTTAATACATTTACAACTTTAATATTATTTTTAACACATTTATTGCTTGAAAATTATTGAAAAATTGAGGATGGATTTTGTAAAAGTAAATTGTTTTCACAAACTAGGAACAATGAGAAATAAACACTTAGATATATTTAGTTGATTTATTATAAAAATTCAGTTATAAAAAAACAAGCGGCTCACGAACAAAATAGTCAAAAAAGTGAGAAACCCGCGGGACAGAAGAAAGAAGCAAACGAAGTGACGTGGCACTTCCGTGTACACAATGTCATGCCCGCTCATTCTGGCGGAATGAAGCAGCAACTATTGCTACAAAGACACTTTTACGGCACTTATCTACGCTCTAGTGGTGAAATAACCAACTGTTTGAGTCGTAATAGAAACTCGTTCCCATGACAATCAGGAACGTCATATGACGTGATTACTCCATTGAGAAAAAAACGTAGGATCACGTCGTATGACGTGATTATTCTTTAAGCGTAAAATAAGCCACCCCTCAAAGGGTTAATATCGTGTGGAGGTTTTTTTTATCCAACAGTATTCTTTTAATGTATTTAACTTTTAATGTCAAATTCCGTGATCCCTTTCTGCTTTAAGTTAAATTATAAAAAATATTTGTGTATACTTTTGAACGTAATTAATTTTAAATATCACCTTCATTCTTCCTTATACTTGCCTACCTACTTGATTATGATTGAACAGCTTTGTAAACACGAGTTTAAACGTGTTGGATCTATAAATTCATTTAAAAATTATTGCTAACCAATTGATGGGTGTTAATTACTATTTTCGTGGTTCTTAATTACTACTAAATAATTACACCCAATGTAAATATTATATTTAAATATAATTATCATAACTAACAAATAAGACTTATTTTAGAAAAGTAGTATTAAATTGTAAGAAAAAATATAAATATTAATTTTAAATTTGCTGTATTGCTAGTTCTTATATTTGATTTGATATTAATTTAACATACTTAATATACTTATAGGATAAATTTCTGATAACTTTCTAAAGTTTTAATTGAACAAACTGTAATAGATAAATTAAATTTATGTTTTGCATGTTAGAATATTAGAAGGAGTGTATGTATTTTTTATTAAATTACTTATTCATTATTTCATGCTGAGAGTGTTGTTATGTGCATTGTATAGTCGTGTTTGGGTTCAATTAAAGGTCTAAAGCTAGCCATACACGGTCCGATTTGTAGTCCGATTCAATGTCCAATGTCCGATGTAGGATCCGATGTAGGAGCGTGAATGGGCTTGATGGACGACGAGTTGGATGATCGGACAAATCGGAGTCCCAGATCAGACTACAAGATGATCCGACTTCCAACTTCCGACGAAGTCGGACTGTGAGTGGGGTGATCGTCCGATTGTCATTTTAAACTTTCTTCTTACTTTCTTCTTGTTGTTGTTTGATCTTCCCTTTTCCCCTATACTTTATACATGTTTACTTCTATAATAATGGATAATAAAGGGTTTTTGGAATTTATTGAATTGTACCGGGAAAATAGGTGTTTGTGAACACAAGTGACGCAATTTATGCAAACTGACATGTTTGTGAGCATCTTCGCGTCGCAAAAGTTCAAAACCTATTGAATGTTTACTAGGTGTATGTTTACTACACTCAAAAAAAATAGGCAGTTGTCTACTATATTTAAAAATATAGGTGATTGTTTAGTATACTGAAAAATGTAGGCGATTGAAAGTATTCTTACAAAATATAGGGGATTGTAATGAAAAGTACAGGTGATTTTTTACCAAACTGAAAATATATTGGTGGTTGTCTACTATATTGAAAAATGTAGGCGATTGTCTACTATACTGAAAATGTATAGGGATTGTTTTCTATACTGAAAAAAATATAGACGGTTGTCTACTATATTTAAAAATATAAGTGATTGTAAGTATACTGACAAAATATAGGGAATTGTTTAGTCTAATTATTTGCATATAGTAATTGCTGTACATTTTTATACAACTACCACAGCACAAGGAAAGAAGACTGAATTGAAATAATTTCTTGTCTTGGAGTTGAAAATTTGAGAACTATTTGAATAATTTAAATCAATGTGTATATTTTTTAATTATTACTAGGGATACCACAGCGTGCTCCGCACGCCAACCCTGTTGGAACTTTCTTTACACATAATTATGTTATATTTTCTTTATAATAAAGATGTAGGATTAATAATAACCTCAAAACTAAGATCGTAAATGTCCAAAATGAAATTATTTTATGTTATAACAACAGTTATAAATTGGCCTAATAAAGGTTAAAAGAACCAGCAATGCTCAGGTCTACATTTTAATAAAATCCTAACCTAAAATTTAGAAAAGTAAATAATGGCTTCAAAGTTTAAAATCAGCTGTTAATGGAATTATTATTAATGAAAACGTTAGTTGGATCGTAAGTTGGATGATAAGTTGGATCGTGAGTGGTGAAAAGCATCCAACTTGCAGTCCAACTCGGTCGTCCTACAAATCGGACCGTGTATGTCTAGCTTAAGGTATCCTCAATGTGCCAAAATAAGGGGATTAATCAGTACTTTACTTTAAAAGAACTATGTTTATTAGCGAACTTTCAAATAAAAAATGATCTACTGCAGTGGCCCTCATGGTAAGACCAAAGGTCGGGAGTAGCAAATGAGCACCGATCATGGTCCCCTGAACAAGTTTTGGGGTGTCATTAAAAATCATATATATACACCCCAAAACGTGTTCTGGGGACCATGATCGGTGCTCATTTGCTACTCCCAACCTTGGGTCTTACCATGAGGGCCGCTGCAATAGCTCATTTTTCCTATGGAAATTGGCTAACTAGATGCTTTCATGATAACAAAACTGAATAACCGATAAAAAATAGATATTGTACCTAAAATTACTATTAATATTCACAATTGCACGCATTTATAAACCGCATTTCTCTTAGTTGAAACAATCAAAGCAACACTTCATTATCTTGATCCAAAATAGTTACTCTAAACATATTTTAAAAAAACTGTTCCATATTTTTTAAGTAAAATAATTAAGAAGGTAATAACAATCGAAAATAAACTAATCAATAATATTTGTTCAAAGAATTACGTACATTCTATAGAATGCAGTAAAGTAAATTGCCCGTAGCGAAGACAAAGGCTGCTTTGATTAAGTTTATTTTGTTTTCCTAAGGTTCTTCATCTTCCACTTGAGTTTAATCATCGCTTTTCAATATAACAACCAGACTGTAATTTGCAGAACAAAAGCGTAATTTTCTCTTTGTACCATTACATCCAAGCGATTTTCTTCCTTATTCAAATCATTGTGTAATTTTAATGTTAGATATTAGGTTTTATATTATGTAATTACTGAAGAAGCCGTATTGTTAATGTAATATTTGCATATGAGTTAATGTCAACAATGTATTTTAAATGTTAAGAAATACAAATTACATTTTTCATGAGAATAGTTCAAAATTATATGAGTACGGATACACCAAGGCCGTAGCCAGGAAAACTTTTCAGGGGGGGGGGGTCAGGTCAGGACCGCGGATTTGAATTTAAACCCTTTAACACGTTCGCTGCTAAGGACGCACATGTGAGCTTGACACTGAGCACTATGAGAAGCGGCCGACGCACAGTGCATTGCACACCATCCCCCATATTGGAAGAATTTTCAATACACAATGCATTGCGTGCTTCGCACGCCAACGCCCGTGTTGGAAGAATTTTCAATACACAATGCATTGCGTGCTTCGCACGCCAACCCCCGTGTTGGAAGAATGTTCAATAAACAATGCATTGCGTGCTTCGCACGCCAACCCCCGTATTGGAAGAATTTTCAATACACAATGCATTGCGTGCTTCGCACGACAACCCCCGTGTTGGAAGAATTTTCAATACACAATGCATTGCTTGCTTCGCACGCCAACCCCCGTGTTGGAAGAATTTTCAATACACAATGCATTGCGTGCTTCGCACGCCAACCCCCGTGTTGGGAGAATTTTCAATACACAATGCATTGCGTGCTTCGCACGCCAACCCCCGTATTTGAAGAGTTTTCAATACACAATGCATTGCGTGCTTCGCACGCCAACCCCCGTGTTGGAAGAATTTTCAATACACAATGCATTGCGTGATTCGCACGCCAACCCCCGTGTTGGAAGAGTTTTCAATACACAATGCATTGCGTGCTTCGCACGCCAACCCCCGTGTTGGAAGAGTTTTCAATACACAATGCATTGCGTGCTTCGCACGCCAACCCCCGTGTTGGGAGAGTTTTCAATACACAATGCATTGCGTGCTTCGCACGCCAACCCCCGTATTGGAAGAATTTTCAATACACAATGCATTGCGTGCTTCGCACGCCAACGCCCGTGTTGGAAGAATTTTCAATACACAATGCTTTGCTTGCTTCGCACGCCAACCACCGTGTTGGAAGAATTTTCAATACACAATGCATTGCGTGCTTCGCACGCCAACCCCCGTGTTGGAAGAACCTTCAATACACAATGCATTGCGTGCTTCGCACGCCAACCCCCTTGTTGGAAGAATTTTCAATACACAATGCATTGCGTGATTCGCACGCCAACCCCCTTGTTGGAAGAATTTTCGATACACAATGCTTCGCGTGCCAAGCCCCGTGTTGGAAGAATTTTCAATACACAATGCATTGCGTGTTTTGTTAGAGAAAACTATTTTTGTTGAACTTTCATAGTTTTCTTATTTTAGATAAGATTAAGCTCACAAGAGAGCAAGGCTGTAATCTACTGCATCCATGTGTATTGTACGTTGTTGTTTAATCAAGCAAATCTAAATATCAGTATGCGTGCAATACACAATGATGTAAAATATGTTGCTGGATCCTCTGTTGTGTTGGCTATTTTATAATGTAATTTTCACTTTTTAAACCTAGTATAAATTTTTACTACTAAATTTCGGTATTTCGGTGGGATTTGCCGCCCCCCCCCCCCAGTTACTGCCTTGGGATACACTTACCTCTATAGCACTTTAGAATAATTTATTTTTGTATGTACTAAGTGTGCTTATACTTACTTTAAACTGTGAAAGTGCACCGACATGTCTAGGGTTTTAAATAATGTAATGATTTAATAAGAACGTTAGATGCAGAGTGGCTTAGATGATCTAGTCTGTTATTATAGGTTCCAGCCAAGAAACGGGCGATAAATTATTTACCTGCATTACTAGACTAAAGAAATTAGACCAAAATCATCCAGAATAACTAAATATTTTTCTACAGCACCGATCGAGATGCTGGTTTTCGGCATTGTATTCGGAGAAGTTTCAGGAAAAAAGTCTACATATAATACCTTGTCGGCAGACAACAAGTGCATTTTGGGCATGCATAAAGTGCATCTAGAAGTATATAATTTCCCATAATTTATAAAAATTGTATGATTTCATTAAAACTTATCAGAATTTGTAAACAGGAGTTTTGTAATTCCGAATATGCCATTAAAAAATATGTCCGATAACCTGGGACCCCCCATGGGGTTAAGGGGGGTGGGGGGAACTTCCGTAAAACATTTGAAGGCCTTCTGATTGATTCTACTGCAATGACAATTCTTCAATTTGTTACTTTTTGCCAGAGTGCCCCCTCCTCCTCCTGCCCACCATGGAGGTCCCAGGGAATTCGGACATATTTTTGAAGGGCAGATTCGCAATCTGCAAACCCCAAAACACCTGTATACAAATTTTGATAAGTTTTCATGAATTTAAACAATTTGTATGAACTATGGGAATTGATGCACTTCTAGATGCACTTTATGCATGCCCAAAATGCACTTTTTGTCTGCCGACAAGGTATTATATATAGACTTTTCCTTGAGACTTCTCCGAACACAATGCCGAAAACCGCATTTTGATCGGTGCTGTAAAAAATATTTAGGATTTATTGTGTAATTTCCCTGGTCTATACGTTGTCCTTCCTTCCCAGACTAAAAAAAGACGCAAATAGGAAAAAATAGACGTAAATTTACTACCATATTTTAAAATTTGATCTAAGTTTTTTTCATTAATAAAGGTACAAAATAAAAACAAACAGTAATAACATAATTATCTAAATACATTTTTTTATAGGTAAAACTCATACAATCATAAACTTAGATTCCACTTTGAATGCCATATCTGAACGGAAAAAACAATATAACCCTAAAGTAGCTTGTACAAATTTAGAGGAACTAATTAATTTAATTAATTAAACAGTTTCAGTTTATTTTAATTTCGTAAATCGTTTAAAAGAGTGTATTTCTTCCAAAATATAATAACTTATTAAATAAGATGATTTTATTTATAGATTGTATTATTGTACTTAAAAAACCCATTGAACGTTATTTATATAGTGTATACACGGGCGTTTTACAACAAGCATTTTTTAAATTTATAACATTTCTCTAACAATTTATAATCAACTTTTATTATACAAAATTAAACCAAACTGGAATCATTTTATTGGAGATCATGCACAATAACAAGAGTTTCGAATCATGTGCTTGAAACTCGTTATCAACCATGCAAATACAATTGCGAATACTTTCAAAAACTTAAAACCAGCTATTTACACAAAAACTAATTTGTAAATATGTTTGCTCATAAGCGGTAAGCAATTAAATTTGTAATAGAATTAATGTTGAAGTAAGTAATTCAACTTTCAAAGTATTAAAAAAATGATATATTCGTCTAAAATGATGTTTTACTAGTTCAAAGAAATTGTTTTGATGGATCAAGCAGACCATTAATAAATACATTTTCAAATTATTCATTTTCATTATTTGTTGCATTATAATGGAAATGTTTCCCTAAATTATTTTAAAAGTCTATGAACCCAAACATAAATATTTAATATTGAAAAAATATTTTCGAATATATAAAAAATAGGGGAGACCCCTGAGTGCTCCCTGAACATGCGTTGGTTCAGTATAGGCCTAACTTAAAATATTATTTTGCACTAAAAGCTGGACATCCGAATCAACTGTATTATCTGTTAATTAAAAATCATTATTTACTTCCACGAAAGCAGCTGGATTAGTTTGTTTCTTATTATGAACAGCTGTTTTGTATAGAAATGTTTTATAACCTCCTGAATACTATAATCATCATTATTTACATCCACGAAAGCAGCTGGATTAGTTTGTTTCTTATTATGAACAGCTGTTTTGTATATAAATGTTTTATAACCTCCTGAATACTATTATAATCATCATTATTTACATCCACGAAAGCAGCTGGATTAGTTTGTTTCTTATTATGAACAGCTGTTTTGTATAGAAATGTTTTATAACCTCCTGAATACTATAATCATCATTATTTACATCCACGAAAGCAGCTGGATTAGTTTGTTTCTTATTATGAACAGCTGTTTTGTATAGAAATGTTTTATAACCTCCTGAATACTATAATCATCATTATTTACATCCACGAAAGCAGCTGGATTAGTTTGTTTCTTATTATGAACAGCTGTTTTGTATAGAAATGTTTTACCCTAACCTCCTGAATACTATAATCATCATTATTTACATCCACGAAAGCAGCTGGATTAGTTTGTTTCTTATTATGAACAGCTGTTTTGTATAGAAATGTTTTATAACCTCCTGAATACTATAATCATAATTATTTACATCCACGAAAGCAGCTGGATTAGTTTGTTTCTTATTATATACAGCTGGTATGGAAATGGTTTTTAAATTCGTTCCGTGTTAATGTTGTGGGGAAAACCCAACCTGTGAGATCAGCTCACGCCATTAAGGATAAGAATTTTTTACATCTAAAACCTTATTGCAAAAATTCGAAATGAGACGAATTTTTAGACAACTCAAACACTAAATTTGGCCTAGAAATAAGAGAGGAGTAGTGTTCACAAAAAAACTGCTTCATGTATTATAAATAAACATGTGCTATAAATTCATTATTTGTTTAGGGTCGATGTTTCTTGCTGACTATTTTAAATACCTATACTTATTATACATATAGAATATATTTTCTTAAAATACATGGACATTATGAAAAATGTATAAAACTTTTTAAAATGTATAATGCAACTATGCTGAAAATACTAATGTATTACATTATATGACAACCTATTCAATAATAATAAAGTCATTCATAGGATTTAAGGTAAATTTAGATAGTATTTTCTGACTTTTATTTATCTGACGATTAAGTAGTATAATTTATGATATCCAACGATGAAAATTCTTCACAAAGCAATGTATTTTTTTAAAAAAGCTAAAGAATCATTAAGTATAAAGTTGAGTTCCGAATTCAGAACGAACAAAATATAAATTAAAGGGATCGTTAATCTTTTCACTATCGCTTTATGTTTGACTTTTATATCCTTACTTTCGTTTTATTGCTTCGACATAACTCTTAATTTAATTTCCGGAAACAATCATTGTAAATGTCACTGTACGTGCAATAAATTAGTTTATGGCTCCAACCATAAAGTTTTATTTGATTTATTTTCTTGAGATATTAAATAAATGAGTATCTCGTAAAAAAATGTACTTGTACGTAGAAAAAACCAAGCCTACATTGGTTGTATATCTAACTTAAAATTAAATAGATAATTTAATACACAATCACCATAAATTAAGTGGTAATTGTTTGCTATTACTGTGTCAGAAACATATCCACCCATATTGACATATGTTTCGTATTTAAGTGTTCTCACAATAAATTAACATGATATTGTGTTAGCCCGGAAAAATAAATTCACAAAAAAAATTAAAACAAAATACAGCCTGAAGTTCTAACTTACAGTCTCTACTTCCAATACGTTTCAAGTAAATGTTCCCGGATTGAGATATAATAAAGTTATAATAAAGGTTAAAAGAACCAGTAAGGCTCAGGTATACACTTAATCAAAAACCTAACCAAAAAGTTACTCACTATCAATTACCGTATATATCAATAAATAGGCCTACTAACTATATGTCTTATTTATTTTTAATTAGGATGTAACATAGTTTTTTCTTATTTTTTAACCGACTTCAAAAAAAGAAGGAGGTTCTATATTTGACGCGTATGTTTTTTTATTTTTTTTTTTTTATGTATGTTCACAGATTTCTCGGTATTCCTTAACGCAAGTTTTTATTGGTTTGTGTGTGTTGAAACATGTGTTGGTTCAGTATAGGCATAAATTAAAATATTATTTTGTACTAAAACCTGGACATCTGAATCAACTGTATTATCTGTTATTTAAAAACCATCTTTTCAGCTTCATTTATCTCGCTTACATGACGCACCTGCCCTAAAAACTAATATTTTTCTCGCAAAGACACTTTTTGAAGTCTCGAATTAAAAAGTATAAAAAAGTTTGGAATTTATTCGATTTTTAAAGTGCCAAACCATTTTTATTTTGAAATTGTGCACACACCATTAAAATCCCACAATATTAAACTGTAAATTTGTAAAATTTCAAAGATTTCTTTAGCATTTTCAGCTATTTAAACCACGGTATAAATGAATAGGGTGCAATGCAAATTTCACTCCTCTCTAGACCCGCTTGACGTTGTTATTCTCACACATGATGGCCGACCTAGCTTCAATTTCCACAATGTACAGGCTTGTGGCATGACCGGTCTATTTCATTCTGTGGGCGCTGGTTTTGATAGGATATGTGAGTCCAGAATGATTTCACGCTGCCTAAAGTCCAAGAGTAGCATGTGGTGCCAAAGTGGATTCACGCCACTTAATTCAAAGTGATTTTTGTTTATACTTTTTGTTACAAGGAATATTATTACAAATTTAATTTAGAAAACTTGTATGAAGAATATCTCTACTATCTGTAAGTCAAGATATTTACAAAGCTTCACATTCGGGGTAATTTATATAAAAAATTATTCCTGTGTCCTCATATAACAGCAGTTGGGATTTATAAATAATTTATTGCTAATTTATATTACACCAGTTGATTTATATTAAGCGGGGAGTAGAATAAGACACGCTTTAATTATATATTTTATTTATATAATACAGCATTTTATTATTAAATTAATAAATCTTCACTAAACTATACAGTATATACAACACAAAATATTCACTAGTGTACCGTTTATTTTGCTTGCGTGGAGTTTAAGTTAATATTGTCGTTAACCATTTTGCAGAAGTAAACTAAAACAGAACAAAACGCAATGATAATAGTGCTGTTAAAACTCCAACAGTAAGTGCGTATGAATCTGTTTTATGACATAAATACGTGCTAAATCTATCAGAATCTAGGTTTAATCTGGAAAAGTCAAACTACAAAGTTGGCCTTGTTGGAAGTAAACGATATAAAATGTAGCTCACGACTGAACAATAATTATGTTGATTATGTATAGTAAGTTTATGTTTAATCTATGATCACTATGTATAGTCAGCGGTTAATGTTCGTGTATTCTTGAGAAGCTGACAAGTCAATACCACATTACCGTATTATAAAATATATTCTGTTATGTAAAATGTCTTTCCTTATTATGATTACGGCCGTGTTGATTATCGTAAGAACAACAAATATATCAACCCATTTAACTGTTTTTTGTAAGCAAATATTTTTACAAAGAAAAAGTTCTGGGGGAAAATGTATCGTAGCAAATTAAATAAACCAAAAACAAAAACAAAATTAATTCAGTTTAGCTGTAAACAATTCAAAATAAAATTTGACTTAATCGAGGAATTTTTTACATAGTCTTAAAACATTTTCTTGTAGCGGTAATTGAGGAAACCGAAAACTATAAATCATACTTCATGTTTGGATTAAATAAACCCACCAACCTAGAGCTTGTAATTAATAATATATTATTTAAATTACTTCTAGCCAAGCTACAATTGCAATCATATATTTAAAGTACTTTCAGACCAGCTACAATTACAACCACATATATTTAAAGTACTTTCAGACCAGCTACAATTACAAGCATATATTTAAAGTACTTTCAGACCAGCTACAATTACAACCATATATTTACAGTACTTTCAGACAAGCTACAATTCAACCATGTATATTAAGTTCTTTCAGACCAGCTACAATTACAACCATGCATTTAAAGTACTTTCAGACCAGCTACAATTACAACCATGTATATTAA